>RJWJ010034211.1:0-17413 GCA_004363605.1 Indri indri | reverse complement strand
CATCCCCTTAGTTGCCCACAGAAGACATCTAGGGTGGTGGGGTTTTAGACCCAGACACCCCCTCAAACCAGCCAGCAGAAGACCCCACAGAAAGGCAGCATCAGGGAGTGGAATGTCATGGGTTCCCATTCCAAGACTAGTTTGGCCATTTGCTGTCTATGTAGCCTCAGGCAAATCTCTCAACCTTCCCGAGCCTCTGCTCCAGCTCAATAATCTTAGGACTGTTAAGATGATTGAATGAGAAAATACATGTAAAGTACAGAGCAGAATGAATGAATGAATAAATGAATGAATAAGTAAATAAAATGCCTATCAGAGGGGACAATTTCCCCCTCTTCATCCCTGCCTCCTAGAGTTTTGAGAAGCCATGACATAGTATAAGAAATATAGGTGCCTCAAAGTCCTAAATTCCCCTGTGGAAGAACACAGAACACGAATGTAACATGCAGGAACTTCCCTTCTCTGGGCCCAACTGCCTTATACATCACCTGGGCCTAAAAATAATCCTTACGTCACAGGGTTGCAATGATAATCAAAGGGAGTGACATATTTGACAGTACTTGGAAAACTCTAAGAATCTTAAACAAATGATGGCTTTTTTTCACATAGTATTTACTTTTGGATCTCCAAGACATCACTCCAGTTAAATGTGGTCAACTTGCTATGAGGTCCTACCAAGGCCCAGGGTCACACAATTCACAAGCAAAAACAGGGGTTAAGAATCACTCCATCCAAACCTGACTCCATCCAAACCTGACTCCACCCAACCAGCTCTCCCATGATTTGGGAAGGTGTATCCTTGGAGACAAGCTAAGTTTTAAGTCTTGACTTGCCTTTTAACAGTTTCTTTTGATGGAACAGCACAAAATTTGGTATCAGAAACCTTGTGTTTCAATCCTAGGTCTGCCACCTTGGAGTGTGACCTTGGAGAGTCACCTAACCTCTCTGAGGCTTATGGTTTTTATCAGGATTTAACAAGCTAATATGTGTGACTGGTGAAGAACTGTGGCCAGGGAAGGCATGGTCCCTTCAGAACTGAGTCAAGGAGTTTCAAAGTGGGGCCAGGCCTGATGTATAATTTGTCTTTGCTTATCAAGAAATCCAGAGCATTGCTCTTTGTGATGTTGCATCTCATCCTCCTGTAGATGCCTCCTAAAGAGACCTTCAAAGCCTTTGTGAGATGCTCCTATGGCATGTCTCTTGCTCAGGTGCGAGCAGTCTCCCAGGCATCCTGTGGCAAGTCAGTCCAACCTTGCCAAGCTAATGCTGGGTGATCTCAGTGCTGTCGATAGTGGTGTCCAGTGGCCAAAATCTGAGGATTTCCTCTTTCCTCACCGGTGATTTGAAGAGTTTCTGGATATTGGTGGAGGGTTCACCTCAATATTTAAGATGTTCCTTCTGTATGCTGTGAAATTCTCTGGGCAGTGAGGGCAATCTCTGAATTTATAGAACCCTGGTGTTCTGCAGACTGGATCAGAAAATAACAGCACAGTAGGCATTTCCCAATTCATGGAAATACATCAAGCTAATGGCTGGGAATGTTTCGATATTAAATTTTTTCTTATACCTATGACACCTGTTAGTGCTTGTTCATGCTAGAATCTGGCATTGAATTCTGGCTTATACACTCGGCTATTTTAAACTCCATATATCAATATTTTATGGTGTTCCACAAATAGTCCAATTCAAGAGATAGATAATGTCAGCTGCCCTGCCTCTCCTGTCCATCTCTGCCTGCCCACAGCTCAGGATACACAGTAGCTGTGAAATGAAGACAATGACTCATAGATTTTCTTCTCACAAGGAGGAAACATTCCTTTCTAAGCCCAACTCCTCCACTTGTACCATGGATCCCGTCCCTTCTCACTTACCCGCCCAGATGGAGAGGATTTCACTCCTCACCATCTACTGCTCTGTTTTTCAGTCCCCTTTACAGAAAAACTCCTCAAAATAGACAGTGTGCTGAGGCTCACAGTCACCACTTGGTCTCCTCCCTTTCTCTCTCTGCCATCAAGTTTTTGTTCCCCTATACCACTGGAAGAACTCTTACGAGGTCACCCATGAGCTCCACGTTGCAAAATCCAGTATCAGTTCTTAGTTCTCCTCTTTCTCAAACTCTCTGCTCATTTTATTCCGTCTTCCTTGGAACGCTTTCTTCACTTGGCTCCCAAGACATCATTCTCTTGTGTTCTCTTCCTGTCTCCCCTAACACTCACCTCAGTGACCTTCCCTCTCTGCCCTGGGTGCCCCAGAACTCTGTTCTTAGGCTGCTTTTCTTTTGCATCTATTTTCACTCCTGGAGAATGATGATGATTCCATCCTACTCTGTGCTTTAAATGTCATGTGTACTCTGACAGCTCCCAACTGTGTAGCTCCAACCTGGACCTCTCCCTGAAATCCAGCTTTTATCTACAACTGCCTCCTTGACATCTCCTCTTGGATGTCTAAGTGACACGTTAGACCTAACAAGTCCAAAACCAAACTCCTGGTTTCCCTGTTTTAAATGCCCCCGGCCCCCTACCTCATTTTTGCCCATTTTGGAAATGGCAGCTCCATTCTTCTGGACATCCAAACTTGGAATCACACTTGGGTCTTCTTTCTCTCATATTCAACCCATCTGCAAATCCTGTGAGTTCTATTCAAACTGTATCCACCTTTTCCACGTCCACTGCATCCACCCTGGTTGGAGCCATGACCATCTCCACCTGGGTTCCAGGAATTGGCTCCTGACTGAGCTCTCTGCTGCCTCTGTGCTCCTTTCACTGTTCTCCCCCCAGCACCCAGAGCAACCCTGTGAAAATGGAGTCATATCATATTCCTCCTTTGCCCAATATTCTCTGCATGGTTTATTCCATCAAGCCCTCTGTTCAAATGTCTTCTTGTCCGAGAGCCCTTCCCTGACCACCCTGTTTAAAATACTAATCTCCATCTACCCACTGCACACCTTTGCCCTTACCCAACTTCACTTTTCTTCACAGACGTGTTATGTATTTATTCGCTCTCTCCCTCTCTCTGTATGTGTGTGTGCACATATATGTATATTTGTTGTCTGTCCATGAGTGTTAATATTTTGCCTTTTATATTCACTACTTTATCCCTAGCACTGAGAACAGTGCCTGACTCAAAGTAGGTCAATAAATACTTCTTGAATGAATGAATGAAATAAATGAATGACCAACCTTGATACAAGAAGTGCCAAATAAAAGATGAACACAGAGCAGGGCATGATTATCTGTCTGGAGAGGAGGCAGTCAGAGAGGCCCTCTTAGACAAGAGGATATGGCATTGAGTTTTTGGCACAAGTTTGAGAACCACTGTCCAATTACATAGTAGGAATTATGCCCGTTGAAGCTTGGATTTAATTCCAGTTCAAATATCGCCAATCACAGGCATTCTTTTCTTTGGTAAAGGGGCCAGGTGTGCCTGATGTCCAGACTCCTTTCACATGAAAGAAACCCTGCCTCTGGGTCTTCTTCCCAGTGCAAGGTAGAAACGGTGGTTTGTGACTGTCAGCTCAGGGCAACTTTAGCGTCCATGATTCAGCCCACGTAGAAAATGAGCGATACAGAAAATTCGCTCAGAGATTTTAAAGAGCATGTTTGGCCAAACTAGACCTGCAGGAAGTTTGACGTTGCTGGGGATGTTGTGCTCTTCTGTTGTAATGGCTGCAACCGGTAGTGCCTTGAGAGAAAGGAATCACGTCCATTCGCAGAGGGGGCACCACCTCGAGAAAGCAGGTTAATTTCAGCCACTGCCACTAGAGGTCTATTCACAGCTAGAAATAAGAAGAGCCATCACTCCAGCAGCCTTCTCAGGGCTCTTGGAGAGCTGCCTGCTCTAGGGTCTGCCACCAGAGCCCGCTGAGCTCAACGTCGCAGCCGCCAGTCCCTCTGCTGTGGGCTTTTTATGCCCCAGAAACCCCATGTTGGGCCCTGTCCCCCAGATGCCATGGAAGGACAACACCTCGGAAGAGCTGGCTGTTATGGGCCATGGTTCAAATGTGGAGAGATGAGGAAATGGTTTCTGGCCACTAAGTAAACATTTCTATGTTCAATAGTAGCATTTGCAATTACCCAAAGCAAGTCTTCTTTTTTTCATTCAATAAATACTGCCCCAAAGTTCTATCTAAAAATCAAGTCGTTTCCATGCAAAAGAGTTGAGAGCTCACAGTCTGAAGGAATCCTTCAAGAATCTTATGAGTAGTGACCTGATAATTTATCTGTTTGGAAGATTCATGCCTCCGGGTTGCTTTAAGTCGTTCTCAGACTTGTCTGTAGATTGTCTGTGTATTTCAGCGTTCACTTATGCATTATATGCAGATCTATTCCATGCTTTTTGTTGAGGTAACATTTATATGTATAACATAAAATTCACCATTTTAACCATTTTAAAGTCTACAATTTAGTGGCTTCCAGTACATTAATGATGTTGCACAACCATCACCACTATATAATTCTGTAACGTTTACCACCCCAAAAAGAAACCTGTACTTATTAAATAATCACTCCTCATTCCCCCTCCCCCTATCCCCTGGCAACCACTAATCTACTTTCTGTCTCTATGAATTTATCTTTTCTGGACATTTCAAATAAATGACATCATGTCATATGCAGCTTTTTGTATCTGGCTTCTTTCACTTAGTACAAAGTTTCCAAGGTTCAGCCATACTGTGGTAGGCATCACACTTCACTCTCTTTATGGCTGAGTAACATTTCATCACATGGATGTATCACATCCCTTTACTTATCCCTTCATCAGCTGATGAACATTTAAATTGTCTTCACCTCTGTCTCTTATGAGTAATGCTGCTATGAACATGTTTGCACAAGTCTTTGTTTGAATGCCTCTTTTCAGTTCTTTGGGGTATATACCTGGGAGTGGAAGGATTATTCACTTTTGTATTCAACACTGAGCACCAGCTCTCTGCCCTGCATCAGAGTACGAAGGAGAATAAGACAAGGACCCTCCCGCCCCCCAAGCAAACGCCTCCCATGCTTGCTGCATGCTATTCATCTGTTCAACACACACGCCAGGCACTGGGAGTGCATTCACGAACAAGACAGACAAAGGTCCCAGCTGTCACACAGCTCACAGTTGAGTGAGCAGATGGGAAGGAAGCAAGTAACCAGATGAGCAAATAAGCTCATTTCAGATGAGGGTGCAGAAGGACAACTTTAAGATGGACGATGAGGGACAGCCTCTCTGAGGAGGTGACATTTGGGCTGAGGCCTGAATAACAAGAAGGAGCCAGTCATGAGAATCCACAGAGAAAGCCATGAGGAGATGTGGGGAAAAGCATTCTGGGCAGATGGAACAGCAGTTGCAAAGGCCTTAGGAGGGATGAATTTGTCACATTCAAAGACCTGAAATCTGCTCGCATCCGCAGCCCTCACTCCCTGCCTCCTTCCTGTGCAGTCAAAGCTTGACCTCATGTCTGTGCCACCCATGGACCTTACTCCATCTGCCACGCCCCATCTCTTCTGTATTTTGTACCTCTCCCTCTCTGCTATCTCCTTTCAACAGTAGTTATATTAATCTACCCTTCAGCCAACAAAACCAAAACTCTTATGATTCTTTCTGGTCCTTCCACCATCTTTCTCCCGCTCCTTACCTTTAAGCATGTTGGAAGAGTAGTCTGCACTCGAATCGCCACTTCCCCACTGCTCATTGCTCTTCAGCCTTCAGGAATATGGCTTCTGCCTCCACAAACCATGGACGCTGTTCTCTTCAAGGTCTCCTTCTGTTTGTAAAATCCAGTGGGCACCCTTCAGTCCTTAACTTAATCAACCTCTTGGCTATGATGGATACTCTCGAGTACTCCCTGCTCTTGAAACTTTATGTTCCACAGGTCTTGAACCTCCCTCCTCTTTCTCAGACTCCTCCCATGTATCTTTGCTGCTGCCCACCTGTCAGATATTGGTGTACACAGTGCACATTTGGCCTTGTCTCTCTCTCATTCTAATCTTCTTCCAAGACAATATCAACCAGACATCCATGGCTTTAAATATATTTAATACTTGATCCTCATAATTTAAGGATTTTCCTACTCACTAAATTTTATTTGTAACCTCCAAATTGATATTTCTGGGCACTTTCATGGTCATTCACAGACATGCACAGTATGGCAAAAAAAAAATTTGAGTCATTTGACACACACATTCCCAGCTAGGGTTAAACAAAGGAACACTCTGCCTTCGTGTTTTAGCTTTTATACTGCAAACAAGTATCCTTTCCATGCTCTATTTAAGTACCACTTTTTTTTTTTTTTTTGCATTTGGGTACATTTTTTGGTCATTTCACTATGTAAAATGGCCTTCAAGCATAGTGCTGAAGTGCTGTCCAGTGCTCCTACATGCAAGATAATTGTGATGTGCCTTGTGGAGAAAATAGTTTGTTAGAATAGCTTCATTTGGGCATAAGTTACGGTGCTATGTTAGTGAATTAACAATATACATTAAATAAATGTCTTTAAACAGAAACATGCATAAAACAAGGATTCATTGATAGGTTGATAAAAATATGGTGACCAGAGACTCACAGGAACCTAACCCTATATTTCCCCTAGGAGCAATGGCTCAGTGTTCACCAATTCAGTGTTTGTGGTGACTTTGTAGAACATAACTAACTACCCCAAATAAAGAGAATCAACTGTACAATCTAAACCACAATGTCCCTAAGGGCATTTTGTCTTCAGCCCAAACTTGTCATCTTTTATTAACACAAATATTGAATTGTCTACTAGACAATTCTCAATTGCCACAAAACACCTAATAATTAGTATGTCTAAAACTGGATCACATCTTCATCCCATTTTCTCCCCTCCTAACCTAATCATCTTCCTAGTTTCCCTGGCTCTGCTAATGACCTGACTGTCTAACCAGTGACTACAGTCGCCGTCCTAGAGCTCTCCCCACTGTCCCTTCACCCAAACCCCCACATCTAAGCAGCCCCCAAGTCTTCTGCATTCTCCCTCCCGTATTTTGAGTCAGTCTTCTCTGCCCCATTACTCTTGCCTCTGCCTGGTTCAGACTACTCTCATCACTGGGTCTCTGAAGGGCCTCCTACCTCTCCCTTTCTAATGAAGGCTTCTCCTGATGCCAGAATTCTCTTTCTCCCATTCAAATCCAATCTTGTTGGATTAATCCTGCAGTTTAAAATTTTTACTGTTTCCCCATTTCCCAAACTCCAGCCTGGCATGAAAGGACTTCCACCAGCTGGGCCCTCTACCACCTCTCACATCACCTTCTCTCCCACAGAAATAAATTCCTTTGCTGTTTCCTGAGCATTCCATAGTTTCATGTTGTTCTCTCTGCCTGGAATATCCTTCTCCCTCTGATATGACCTTCCGTTCTCATCCTTTTAGAAGTCTTCCCATCCTTCTCCTCACCTCCTCCAGACTGAATTAAATGCAGTCCTCTGTCTTTGCCAAGCTTAAGTCGAAAATTATCTTTACTGTTCTGCAAGTGTTGATTTTCTTATAAGATGGGCACATGTCTGGCTGCTACTATATCCCTAGAACTGGGCATTTCCTTCAAGGTGTACTCTTGGATAAAAATATTAGCTCCTTTGTCCCTCAAATTCCCTTTTGCAAAAGGAAATTCATCCTACCCTCATCAAACAGCTCTTGTAAAGACTAAATGAGTAACACCTTAAGAAACAAACAAAAAATTGCCCAGAACCTGGACCACGAAGACACATAAACCTTGTAACTACTTTGCCTAGCACATTTCAGCAGGAATTCCCTCTACCATTCAACTACTGCCCTCAACAGCTTCTCCCCAAGGTCTCTTCATTTCCAGCAGTGGCAACACCATCCAAAGTACTCAGGCCCTAAATCCCTGTTTTCACCATTTCTGCCCATATTCATTTGTTGTTCATGGAGATCTGTTGAATTTTCCTTTCATAATGTTTCTAGAAACAACATCTCCCTGTCTCTTTCCACAGCCACCTCATCCTACCTTAGGAACTGATGACCTCATGCTTGGATCATTCCTGACAATTCTCACTGGTCTTCCTGCTCACATGTCCCCCAGCCATCTCCAAGCTGCAGTGATCTTCTGAAAATGCACAATTGCCAAAAGCTCCAGTATACCCATACACACACAGTGGTAAAATGTGGTTAGGTTAATAAATTGAACGCAGTCCCACAACCACGACAAAAGAATGTTGCTTGATGACTTCCTGCAGCTGGAGAGATTCTGTTCTTCCATGTATCCTGTTCAACATTTTTCAATGTTATGCGTGAACTACAGAGAAAAGATGTTAACTAAATTGCATGTGACAAAAAAGAGAAATAGCAAATATAATAGGCATTTTTTCCAAGGACAAATTAACCTTTTATTAAGATTCCAAAAATCAAATGCCAGACCAGGGAGCTCTTGCTTTAAAACATCTCGTGTGTGCATATGGGGTAATGTGACTGCTGAAAAAATGGCGAGTCCCACAAGCTTAGTGTTGCAAACTCAGGAGGTAACTGATCCCTTGTTCTTAGCTCTAGGCACATAATATCTAGAATGTGTGGGACCATGTTTCAGAAGGAACACTGACCAATTGTAGAGTATCCTTGAATGAGCAATCAAAATAAAGAGAGGAGAAAATACCAACAAGAGAAAACATACACCGCCATTCATTTCAAAATGGTAGATGGAGCCTCACATGAATCCATGTCACATCCTTATACTAAAGGCCAATTTTGTTCAAAGTCAGTAAAAAGAAATCCCTTGAAAGGCAGATAATGCAAAGGGCCACTGCGGCTGGTTTAAAAATGGCACCTCACTCTCGCCTGTAACCCCCCGAAGTTGCTTCTATAATACATTTGGTTAAGGTTAAATAGTCATTCAGTTATTTTTTATTTAACTCATAAAGCAAAAAATTAACCCTATTGTTAGTCAGACTATGATAAATAATGTTTCTAGCCAAACAGAGTCAAGGCTATACTAGAGCTGAAAAAAATTACTGCTGAGAGATTGTTGCTTTCTTACCAACAGCATCCCTGGTGCAATTTTGTTTTTCCTACTTCCTGAAGAGTGATTTCTGAGATACCAAGTGTCTGCATTGCCCTTACAACCTAATATAACATCTAATACAAAGCTGGCTCCTGTTTCTCTAGTCCTTCCTTAGAATCATCTAGCCAAAGCCCACATCCTTTAATAAACCCCTCCAAGGTTCTCTTTGCAAAATTCCGTGTGCTCTTTCTTACTGCAGTGAAATCCACAAACCTACATTTATTTGACTCTAGTGTGTTCTTGGTGGTCTTTGACTAGTGGGCTTCAATACGACAGATATTTATTGAGCATCTGCTATGTGCTCATAATACTGTACTAGATGATGGCAGAATGTAAAGAATTGATTACAGATAAGAATATGGAGGAATCTGGATCAATTCCAGAGCTACTGATGACAAGAGGGGAAAAAGAGAGATGAGAGTTCTGCTTTTCAAGTGTGGCTTGGGAGACAACTCTGTGGGGAAGCCCTCCCCTGTCTCCTCCAGTCTAAGATGGGAACTTTCTTTCCATGTTCTGACAATACCTGGTTGACCCCTCACAAAGTCCTTATCCCTCTATATTCTAATTACTAAATTTATTTCCATCCAAATGTCAGTGTCAAGCTCAGTGTCAAGCAGAGGCAATTTTGGCCCCCAAGAGCCATTTCGCAATGTCTGGGAACACTTTGCTTGTCAAAATTGGGTGAGGGGAGCCACTGTTACTGGCACCTAGGGATGCCGCTAAACATCCTAGGTGCACAGGACAGCCCCTGACATCAAGGAATTATTTGGCCAAAATTGTTAACAGTGCTGAGTTTGAGTTGAGCACTACCCAGGAGAACTTTTGATGACAATAGAAATGCTCTATTATCTGTGCTGTCCAATATGGTAGCCACCATATTGTGGTTAACATGCAGCTGTTGTGCACTTGAAATATGGTTAGTGCAACTAAAGAGTTTAATTTTTAATTTGTATTGAATTTTAACTACAGTCATGTGCCACTTAACAACAGGAATATATTCTGAGAAACACATCATGGCGATTTCATAGTTGTTTGAACATCATAAAGTGGACTTACACAAACCTAGATGGTATGGAGCCTACTACACGCCTAGGCTGTATGGTCTAGCTTATTGCTCCTGGGCTACCAACCTGTACGGCATGTGACTGTACTGAATACTGTAGGCAACTGTAACACAATGGTAAGCATTTGTGTATCTAAACATACTAAACATAGAAAAGGTACAGTAAAAATACACTATTACAATCTTATGGGACCACTACCATATATGCAGTCCTTTGTAGACCAAAATGTTGTTATGCAATGCATGACTGTAATTTGAATTTAAATGAGCACATGTGGCTAGTGACTACAGTGCAAATCAAACCCCTCCTCCTTACTCCTCCTAGATTCTGATGGCCACACCCATCTTGTCTCCATGGTACTTGCTATAGCTATATTTTTACATTTGTGTGAGTATTTGACTGTTTATCCCCTCAGTAGATTGGAAGCATCCTGCGGGTGGGAAACACGCTAACTTGTCCACCTTCCTACTACTGATGCCTAGTATAGGGCTGGCACTAAATAGGTGCTCAGTACACATGTGGTGAAATGAATACACAGCCAAAGGATGAATGGCCAGTCGGGAAGCATTTTAGTGAGAGTTCTCCAGAGAAACAGAAAAAACAGAAGAAATATATATAAATTTCATATGTGTGTGTGTGTGTGTATGTGTGTGTATGAGATTTATTATAAGAAGCTGGCTTGGCTGGGTGTAGTGTCTCATTCCTGTAATCCCGACACTGTGGAAGGCTGAAACAGGAGGATCACTTGAGGCCAAGAGTTCAAGACCAACCTGGGCAACATAGTGAGACCCTATCTCTACCAAAAATAAAATAATTAGCTGGGCCTGGTGACACACACCTGTAGTCCCAGCTACTCAGGAGGCTGAGGCAGGAGGATCACCTGAGACCAGGAATCCAAGGCTGCAGTCAGCTATGATAATGTCACTGCACTATAGTCTGAGTGACAGAGTGAGACCCTGTCTCTAAAATGAAGAAGAAGAAGACGACAATGATGATGGAGAAGGAGAAGGAGGAAGAGGGGAAGTTGGGGGAGGGGGAGGAGGGGGTGAAGGCTCATGTGGTTATGGAGGCTGAGAAATCCCAAGATGTGCAGGGTGAGTCACCAAGCTAGAGACACAGGAGAGCTGATGGTGTAGTTCCGTATTTCCAATCTGAAGGCTGGCAGGCTTAAGACCCAGAAAGAGTCAATGTCCCAGTTCAAAGAAGGCAGCCAGGTAGAAATAATTCTTTTTTTTATTTCCAGGAGGGTAAATCTTTTGTTCTATTCAGGTCTTCAACTGATTGGATAAAGCCCACCCACATTAGTGAAAACAATCTGCTTTAATCAGTCTACAAATTTAAACATCAATTTCATCCAAAAACAATCACAAGAACAGCCAGAATAATGTTTGACCAAATATCTGGGCACCTTGTGGCCCAGTCAAGGTGACACAAAATTAATCATTATAGGAAGGCAACAATTTCTCTTGCTGAATTTGTGTTTAGGCAAATAAAATTTTATTATAATTAGGAAAATAATTTAAAAATTAAGAAGGACTTAAGGAGCTGTCTCATCTTTGGGTAGATTTACCCCTTATTTCTTTCCCTGAAGGAAACAGGAAAGAAGAAAAGGAACAGCATAAATCCATCCACCCTGGTTTGAGCACACGTTCCTCATGTGACACTGAATGCCACAGGTGCTGCAGGGCGATGGGCTTCCATGACCTACTCACATAGAAAGGGGGCCTGAGATGCCCACCAGGACCTGGGCTACCATGCCCTCAAAATTCTGGACCACAGAAATCTGGGTTCCTGGGCATTTCTAGATTTGGTCATTGCTAACCCTCAAACTTTTGTTTTGCATAAACGTAAATGTTTTCATAAACAGAAGTGTTTATTATTTCAAAAAACTCAAAGACTCTGGTCTCCTAGCTTAGAAAGCTGTCATCATCACAGCTTCTGATGCTCACTCTTTGTGCTTGGGACCAAAGCACTATGGCACACTCCTGCCACCTGGTGGCAACTCATGGAAAATCATGCAAAGGCTTTAACCCTGAGCTTCTGATTTGGCCAAAATGTAAGACAGAAAGAGCATGCTCCCGGACTTGCATTAGTGAAACAAAATTATAGGCTAATAGAGCTGTAAACCTGGCAGGAAACTTAGTGATTACCGAGTTCAACCACCTCAATATCCAGACAAGGAAACTAAGGCTTGGAGATACTTTGTAACTCACTTGAAGATGTGTTAGCCACGATCTCATCATCTCCAATCAAGCGTTATTTCCCTTCCAATCCACCTCTTAAAAAATATTTCTTGGGGGAGGAGCCAAGATGGCGGACGAGAAAAGCCGCCAGTCAGAGTGTCTCTGCAAAAAAGACAAATTTTAGAAGAAAGAGAAAAAAATAAACTAGCAGAGAAGCATAGATCAGGTGAGGGTCGGAAGGAAGGGTGACTGAAACTGCAGGAGACTCCACGGGAAGACGCTGCAGAGGAGAACTGGAAGGAGAAAGGTCCTGAGAGGCTTGGAGACCAGCGACAAGGGTAGGTGGAGCGGTTAACTTCCCCCTCCCTTGCATCTCGGACTGCTGGTGGGCTCCTGAGTGGTTGGAGAGACCTGCCAACACCAGGCCAGAGACAGCTGCCGCCAGTGAGCAGTGGCCTCTTGCGGACACAGCGCCGGGTTCCCAGCCCCCTCGGGGCACCTCCCCGGGCGCAGACCCGAGCCCATCGGCAGACGCCATAGTGCTCCATTCTCTCCTTCCCCCTCCCTACCTGAGGGTGCCCAGAGAGACAATTTAACCGTCACACGGAGGCATCTCCAAGGAACGGGACTTTTCCTTCTGGGGCCGTACAGCAGACTGAGGGGTACTCAGACTGCGACCTCCCTACCTACCAGCCCTCCCAGGTGCTGCTTGCCTGGGGACTCCAGGAGAGCGGGGGAAATCCCAAGGTGGAGTGAAATCGATCCAGCTTGGGCACCCTGTAGGTGACTCAAGACCAGCACCCCTCCCCCTGGCAGGGTCAGGGATCGATCTCCAGGGCCCAGGGGACAGGCCTGCAGACCAGACCCCATACACCCAGGTCACAATCGCACTGCCCTGGGGCACGGAGGAGAGATCTGTGAAAGAGCCTACTGAGGAGTGTGTGCCTTCAGGGGCAGATCAGCGTGCCTGAGCAGCAGCCCTCCTCCCAAAAGAGGGCTGTGCACCCAGCTCAGGCTACGATCCTGGGTAGGGAACCTCCCGGCCCACATCACAGCCAGGGGATATCCATCGGGCTGAGGTCCCACTTGCTGGCAGAGGCCTGGGAGAGGCCACCGAGAGGGGAGGGTGGAGGGGTGAGAGACCTGCTCCAGAGTACAGGTCTTGGACAGCCCCACCCCCCAAGCCCAGACCTCCAGCTGAGTGGAGCCATTTCAGCCCCTCCCAACAGCTTTGCACACACACAAAGAGCAGACCTTTGACCCCAGCTAACAGCAGTTGTGGAGCCTGAGGGCAGGCTTACCCAACCCAGCCCCACCCAGACTCACTCCTGGTCCTGCCCCCACTGAGGTGGAGAACAAGGACACACCTGGAAATCCCAGGGCCCCACCCATCACCCAAGGCACAAGAGGGCCTCTCTAGAGGAACAAGAGCTAGCTACAGGACCCCAAAACAGCACGCTCCTCCCTGCAAGTGCCACCTACTGATAGGGAGGTCATCCTGCACATGCTTTTACTGCATATACTGCATCTACTGATTCATCATAAAGGGTGTGGTCGAATCTCACCCACAAACACCACCTACTGGCTCAGAGACTAAGCAGGGCATGTCATTATCCAAACGAAAACCTAAACGCAAGAAGGAACAACTGATCCAGATGGGAAGGAACCAGCAAAAGAACTCTGGAAGTATAAAGACTCAAATGGAAAGCACACCCCCAAAGAAGAACAACAGCTCCCCAGCAATGGACATTAACCAAACTCAGAACACTAAAATGACAGAAGAAGAATTTCAAACATGGATTGTAAGAAAACTGAATGATATGCAAGAAAAAAATGGATAACCAACACAAAGAAACCACAAAAAAAATCCAGGACTTGGAAGAAAAATTCACTAAAGAAATTGAAATATTAAAGAAAAATCAAACTGATCTCCTGGAAATGAAGGACTTATTCAGGGAACTACAAAACACTGTGGAAAGCCTCAAGAACAGGGTAGATCAAATAGAAGAAAGAATCTCAGAGATTGAAGACAACTCTTTCCAATTAAATAAGTCAGTCACAGAGATCGAGCAGAAAATTAAGAGAAAAGAAATAAGCCTACAAGAAATGTGGGATTATGTGAAAAACCGACCCTGAGGGTGATAGGGGTTCCAGAAGGTGAAGAAGAAAACACTCAAGGGCTGGATAAGCTATTTGAAGAATTAACAGAGAATAATTTCCCAGGCCTTGCTAAAAATCTAGACATACAGGTACAAGAAGCTCAACAGACCCCAGGGAGACTCAACGCAAATAGGAAGACACCACGTCACGCAGTCATCAGATTGACCAAAATATCCACTAAAGAGGCCCTTCTATGAGCTGTAAGGCAAAAGAAACAAGTAACATACAAAGGAAAGCCCATCAGTATAACACTAGATTTCTCAACTGAAACCCTACAAGCAAGAAGAGACTGGGGCCCCATTCTCACTCTTCTGAAACAGAATAATGCCCAGCCTAGAATCTTGTACCCTGCTAAACTAAGTTTCATCTATGAAGGAGAAATAAAGACATTCTCAGATAAGCAAAGACTGAGGGAATTCACCAAGACCAGCTCTCCAAGAAGTACTCAAAACAGAATTACACAAGGATCAGCACAATAAACACTCTCGAATGTGAAACCACTCAAAAGTTAAAGATCAAAGGCTAGATTCCACAATGGCTCAAGAGAGAAAACAAAGAAACAAAATGCAAGGCATCTGCTGTCTCCAGGAAATGCATCTAACCTGCAAGGATGCATTTAGACTCAAAGTAAAGGGGTGGAAATCAATATTTCAAGCAAATGGAAGTCTAAAGAAGGCTGGTGTGGCAGTTTTGATCTCAGATAACTTTGTTTTTAAATCAACAAAAGTAATAAAAGACAAAGGGGGTCACTATATAATGGTGAAGGGTACAGTTCAACAAGAAGACATAACAATTCTAAATATGTATGCACCCAACTTAGGTGCACCCAGATTCATAAAGCAAACTCTACTTGATCTAAACAAATCGATAGACAGCAACACCATAATAGTCGGAGACTTCAACACCCCACTGACAGCACAGGACAGATCCTCCAAACAGAAAATTAACAAAGAAATAATGGACTTACACAGAACTCTAGAACAAATGGGCTTGACTGACATTTACAGGACATTCTACCCAAAAACCACTGAATACACATTCTTCTCATCAGCTCATGGGACATTCTCTAAGATTGACCATATTAGGACACAAAGCATGTCTTAAAAAACTTAAAAAAATAGAAATCATACCATGCATCTTCTCAGATCACAGTGGAATAAAAACAGAAATCAACCCCAACAGAAACTCTCAGCTCTACACAAAGTCATGGAAATTAAACAACTTTCTGCTGAACGATTCCTTCATAAACGAGGAAGTAAAGATGGAAATCAAAAGATTCTTTGAACTAAATGACAGAGGTGACACAAGTTATCAAAATCTGTGGGACACAGCCAAAGCAGTCCTGAGAGGAAAGTCTATCTCCATAAATGCCTATATCCAAAAGTCAAAAATGTCACAAATAGACAACCTAATGAATCGACTCAAAGAACTGGAAAAAGAAGAACAGGCCAACCCCAAACCCAGCAGAAGAAGGGAAATTAATAAGATCAAATCAGAAATAAATGAAATTGACAACAGGGAAACTATACAGAAGATTAATAAAACAAAAAGGTGGTTCTTTGAAAAAATGAACAAAATTGACACACCTTTGGCTAAACTAATGAAAAACAGAAAAGAAAAATCCCTAATAAGCTCCATCAGGAACAAAAAAGGAGAAGTCACAACTGATGCTGTGGAGATTCAAGATATAATTTATGAATATTACAAAAACCTTTATGCACACAACCTGGAAAATGTGGAGGAAATGGACAAATTTTCAGAAACACACAGCCTCCCTAGGCTCAACCAGGAAGAATAGAATTCCTGAACAGACCAATACCAAGGACCGAAATTGAAACAGCAATAAAAAACATTCCAAAAAAGAAGTCTCGGACCAGATGGTTTCACACCCGAATTTTACCACACCTACAAAGAAGAACTGGTGCCTATCCTGCAGAAATTATTCCACAATATCGAGAAGGATGGATTCCTCCCCAACACATTTTATGAAGCCAACATAACCCTGATACCAAAACCAGGAAAGGATGCAACAAAAAAAGAAAACTACAGACCAATATCCCTTATGAATATAGATGCAAAAATTCTCAACAAAATTCTAGCTAACCAAATCCAGGTGCTTATTAAGAAAATAATCCATCATGACCAAGTAGACTTCATTCCAGAGATGCAGGGATGGTTCAACATATGCAAATCTATAAACCTAATTCACCACATAAACAGAAGCAAAAACAAAAACCAAGTGATTCTCTCAATAGACACAGAAAAAGCATTTGACAAAATTCAACACCCTTTTATGATAAGAATGCTTAACAAAATAGGCATAGATGAGGCTTACCTAAAAATGATACAAGCCACTTATGACAAACCCACAGCCAACAGCATACTGAAAGGGGAAAAATTGAAAGCATTCCCACTTAGAACTGGAACCAGACAAGGTTGCCCACTATCTCCACTTCTATTCAACATAGTGCTGGATGTCCTGGCCACAGCAATCAGGCAAGAGAGTGGAATTAAAGGCATATGAATGGGAACAGAAGAGATCAAACTCTCACTATTTGCTGATGACATGATTCAACCAAGAGGCTCCTGGAATTGATAAATGAATTCAGTAAAGTCTCAGGATATAAAATCAATACACACAAATCAGAGGCTTTCATATATGCCAATAGCAGTCATACGGAGAACCTAATCAAAGACTCAATTCCCTTCACAATAGCAACAAAGAAAACAAAATATCTAGGAATATATTTAATTAAGGAGGTAAAAGACCTCTACAGGGAGAACTATGAAACATTGAGGAAGGAAATAGCAGAGGACGCAAACAGGTGGAAAACCATACCATGCTCGTGGGTTGGCAGAATCAACATTGTTAAGATGTCTATACTACCCAAAGTGATCTACAGATTCAATGCAATCCCTATTAAAATACCAACATCATTCTTCACAGATGTAGAAAAATTAATTCTATGCTTCGTATGGAACCAGAGAAGACCCCACATAG
>RJWJ010034210.1:0-17406 GCA_004363605.1 Indri indri | reverse complement strand
TGCTGGCCATCCTTCTGTCTTCTTTTGAAAAGTTTCTGTTCATTTCCTTTGCCCATTTGTTGATGGGGTTGTTTGATTTTTTCTTATTGATTTTTTTGAGTTCTAGATAGATTCTGGTTATCAGCCCTTTGTCAGATGTGTAGAGTGCAAATATTTTTTCCCATTCTGTGGGCTGTCTATCCACTCTAGTGATAGTTTGATTGGCAGTGCAGAAACTTTTTAATTTGATTAGATCCCACTTATTTATTTTTCTTGCTGCGGCAATTGCTTTGGGGTTCTTCTTCAAGAATTCCTTGCCTAAGCCAATGTCTGAACGGGTCTTCCCAACATCTTCATTAAGAATTCTTAAGGTTTCATGCCTTAGGTTTAAGTCTGTTATCCATCTTGAATTGATTTTTGATTTGTATTTCTCTGATGACTAATGATGTTGAGCATTTTCTCATATACCTGTTGGCAATTTGTATGTCTTTTTCTGAGAAATGCCTATTCAGACTCTTCGCCTACTTTTTCATTGGATTATTTGATTTTTTTTCCTTTCAATTTGTTGGGGATCCTTATATATTCTAGTTATTAATCCCTTTCCAGATGAGTAATTTGCAAACATTTTCCCCCATTCTGTGGGTTGTCTTTTCACTTTGTTGATTGTTTCCTTTGCTGTGCAGAAGCGTTTTCAGCTTGACGTGATCCCGTTTGTACAATTTTGCTTTAGTTCCCTGTGCTTTGGAGTTATTACTCAAGAAGTCCTTGCCCACACCAATGTCCTGAGGCATTTCCCTAATTTTTTTTTTTTTTTTTTTTTAGTAATTTCATAGTTTCAGGTCTGAGATTTATGTCTTTAATCCAACTTGGATTGATTTTTACATGTGGCAAGATGTAAGGATCTAGTTTTATTCTTCTGCACATGGGTATCCAGTTTCCCCAGCACCATTTATTGAAGAGACTTTCCTTTCCCCAATGTATGTTCTTGGCACCTTTGTCAAAGATAGGTTCACTATAGATGTGCGTACTTATTTATGGGCTCTCTATTCTGTGCATTAGTGTATATGTTTGCTTTTATGCAAGTCCCATGCTGTTTTGGTTACTACAGCTCTGTAGTATAATTTGAGGTCAGGTAGTGTGATTCCTCAAGTTTTATTCTTTTTGCTCAGGATGCCTTTGGCTATGCTGGGTCTTTTGTGGTTCCATATAAATTTAGGACTACTTTTTCTATTTCTGTGAAGAATATCTTTGGAATTTTGATGTGGATTGTATTGAATATGAAGATTGCTTTTGGCAGTATGGACATTTTAACCATGTTGATTCTTACAATCCATGAACATGAAATATGTTTCCATTTTCTTGTGTCTGCTTCAAATTATTTCATCAATTTTTATAGTTTTAATTATAGAGATCTTTTACTTCTTTGATTAAGTTTATTGCTAGATATTTCATTTTATTGTAGCTGCTGTGTATGAGATTATTTCTTGATTTCTTTTTCAGATTGTTTGCTGTTGGCATGTAGAAATGTTACTATTTTTCATATGTCGATTTTGTATTCTGCAACTTTACTGAATTTGCTTATCAGTTCTAATAGCTTTTGAATGAGGTCTTTAGGTTTCTCTAGATATAAAAACCATATCTTCTGCAAACAAGGATAATTTGACTTCTTTCTTTCTGATTTGGATGCGCTTTATTTCTTTCTCACGTCTGATTGCTCTAGCTAGAAATTCCAGTACTATGTTAAATTACAGTGCTGAAAGTGGGTATCCTTGTCTTGTTCCAGATCTTAGAGGAAAGGCGTTCAGTTTTTCTGAACTCAGCATGATACTAGCTGTGGGTCTGTCATATATGGTCTTTATAATGTTTAGATAAGTGCCTTCTACACGCAGTTTCTTGAGAGTTTGAATGAAATTTGAATTAAGAGTTGCAGTTTGAAAACAAGCAAAGTGCTTTACATAGGCACATTTTAGATGTCATCATGTGTTTCTGAGTGTTGGAATAAATAAATAAACCCCTAATTCTGTGTACCCATGAAATTTTTCCATCCTCATCTCATGTCCTGATACATATTCATTTTCCTAATAAGACATCAAAGAGGTTCCAAGAATGTTGACTTGCATCATTGCAAGATATACAACAATAATAAAGACTTAATTAGATCCACATTCTTAATTCCTTTTTAATCTCATCTTCAAGGGACAGAAGAAAGGAAACTAATTATTTCAGGGAGCTGAACTAGAGATAGGCACCATAATGGACACTTTACAAACATTATCTCAGTTAATCTTCATAATGACACTAAGAGGTAAGTATAATCTAATTTTTATAGTTGATGAAACCTAGGCTCAGAAATTTTCAGTTTAACATGTCCCAAATCACACAGCTAGTAAGTGAAACAGCTGAGCTTCAAGTTGGCTTTTATCCGGCTTCCCAGTTAGACACAAAGATGATGAGTACCATAATAATTACTATATATCAATTTCCTTCTGTTTGCCATATCATTTTGAATTTTTCCAACAATCCTTCAAAGTATGTACTATTATCCTCATTTCACAGATCATCCAAAAGTGAGGCTGGGAGAAATCATATAAGCTGCACAGGGCTGCACAGCTAATATACAGGACAGTGGATATATGAGTCCGGATTTTCCTGTCTCCAAAACCTGTGCTCTTTTCCAAATAATAACCTGTATCCAAGTGTAGCTATATAGCAGAATTCCAATAAAAATTTTAACCCTATACCCCCAACATAGCACATCCTTACCTCTCCCCAACGACCACAGATGGAAGCATAGAGGCCATTATAAAGAAAAGGAATTTTATAATTTGATATCCTAAAATTAAAGCCAATATCATCATCATTTTAGCTGTTGGACAATGAAATATAAGAAAATCAGTTACATCTTTATCATCATATCTTTCTTTCTATTTAAAATTATCTTTCTTTCCCTAAGAAAGAAAAAAAATTATATGAAATGTTAATTCTGTTTTGCATTACTTATGTACACAGAATCTTCTGGTTTGAGAGAAATTGTGTAAAATATTGATATAACAAGTCTCATAATTAATACAGTTTTAAGATGATATTCAGGATTTTAAAAAATATGAGGTAAATTAAAAATTCTAGATTTGTTCAATATTTTTCATTGAGAATTAAGAGACTAAAGAAAAAAAAAACTAGTTCAGAAATAGCAAAAGCAGTTGCCAGCAAAATGCATTTCCTAAATTGAGATCAATGGCTCTTGATTAGATAAAATGTAATGGAGGGAAAAAAGGCTTGTGCATAAGTCATTTCTTAAACATTAATACCCTATAAGAATTATCTATTTTGTTTTCAAATATAAAAAAATTATGCCAGTATGGACAGGAATCACATTTCTTGATATTTTTTGTTGAATAGATCAGAGGAGTTACTTGGAGTGACAAAAGCAAAAACAAACCAACAAAAGAAACTAATCTTTGAAATATACCGATTTACTGGAAATACAGTAATACCTCACAAAAGTACAGATTTCACTAATGTGGAACACAGTCAGGGACTCATTATTAAGAAAAATGACTTAGGAGTTGCAAAAAAAGAGATTGTGATATCCAATAAAGTTGATGAACTTCACTAATAGTAGAGTTTCTCTTGTCCATATCCATTATCTCTTTACTCTTACTTCAACTACAGTGCTAATAAATGTGGGTTATCATGGTTTGAAAACCAATCTACATTAGAAGAGCCACAAATTAGAAATGAGAGAAATTTATAAAAGTTGGGATGCTGGCTTAAGTAAGTAGTAATAGTTGTTAGACAATAGAATGTAGGAAAAATATAAAAATATACCTCTATTAGGTATCTAAGCTAATAAGATTTGTCTTAGGTGGTACTTTGTATTAGCTACTGTACAGGTATGGTATTGCTTTGTATCCAAGGAATGATTTGGTAGATACTGGTAAGGGATTTGGATTTGAAAAAGAAAATAGGAGACAAGAAGAAGATTGTCATTTAGGTCCTATAAACTGTGACTGACTGCTGCACTGCTGTTAATTAGCAGGTATTTAGCTCTCTCTGTCTTACAAGCTGTCTGGAGGGGCAACATTTCTCACTCTCCTGCTCTGGGGATGAATCCACTGAGGACTGCTCTGTCCTGGGATTCACTGGCTGGCTCTGGGTTCATGCCATGACTTGTTGCTTTCCCACACAAATATTATACCTTCCTTAGTTTTCCTCCACTAATTTGAGATTTGCTGTAATTTGTAAACTCAAGAAGCCACTGTTTTTTTGGGGGGTTCAAACAGAATATGTTTTGTTCTATGTGGGTCAAACTATGCTTTAAATGTTCAGAAGGGAGGAAGAGCAAAGCCCTTGAGAAAAGAATTGTGACTGTGACTTTGAGCCAGGTTGTTAATTGCTAATGATCTTCAACAGATCTTCTTATTTCTTTTAAATAAGAGCAACAAAATAATAAAAATGCACATGTTGCTGTAGGTAGCTATGTGGAGCCGTAAATCAAAGTGGTCTTTTCTGAGAGAAGAACATCAGAAGATAGTAGGGCTGGGAAAAGTAAAGTGAGGGCCAGAAAGGGGAAGGAAACTGTGGCTGTCAGTTTGTATTTATGCTATGGAGAATGGAGTACAGAGGTGATGTTTTGCTAATTTCAAATCAAAGAATGGATGACGTATTGCACTGTTATGACAGTCCTTTGGAGATCAGAAATAGTTACAGGGTTTTATTCACCAAGTAACTGTAGTTAACCTCTTCTTTGCTACTTTCTTGTTAAAGTGGCTGGCCTCCAGGGAAATTTCTGTCACCCTTCTGCCTGAAGAAGAACCAGACAATTCCTGTAGGTACCACCAGATAACTGTCTGACAAACCTTGAACCAAGCCTTTTTGTTGTTGTAATATTTGTTTTTACCTATGGAAAAATCAGTGAGCTTGAAAGTCTAATTATTAAACTGTGAAGATACTAACCTTAGAGTTAGTTAAGTATTAATTGATAGCTCTTGAAAGACAGGTCATTTAAGCTGACTTAAGTACAGTTAATAATACAGCCTAGTTCTTAGTGCAACTCCTGCTCAAAATACAATAGGAGAAAAGGGTCTTTTGGGGCTACAAAAGCACATCAATCATTTTACAAAATGTTTAGGTTGAGGTTATTTAACTAAGAAAAGGTTAGCTTAGAAATTGGGCTGGAGGGATCAGATTTCTTCCAGTATCCTTGGCCACTCTCAAAGTAGCTCTTTACATGAAGCCATCTACCTTATATGTATGTATAAAGAATTATTACATAAAACCTTACATATTCATTAAGGGAATTATGCAAAGCAATACTTTTTCTAATTTGAATTATGGTATGAATCCGAAAGTAACATTTTCCTAATTTTTTAAAGTATAATTTAGATAACTGGTTTTTAAGATGGATTCTACACAGACACAGGGGTTCTACTGAGCCCCATTAAGACAGTGGACAGGGAAGGTGACATATGGAACTGATGACTAAAATGAAGAGAATTTAAAGATTTGTATCTGATCTGAGTTTTTGTTAACTATCATTTAAATGTGATATTTACTATGGAATAATTTGTTAGTCATAAATCATCCCCTAACAGGTAATAAAATAATTGCATTTAATGAACATTATTGGGAAAGCAGAAAGACTGGCAATATAGGATTTTGGAAGAAGATGCACCTTATCCTTTATAGCACTAAACTGTTGTTACGGACTAGAAAAAGTCACAGAATAAACAGATTTTAAAAATCTGAGTTAGAAATTCTGTGGTTGACTCAAACTCTTTTGTAGTTTAGTTCTTGCGTTAGTAAATTCATTAGTTTTTTTGCAACCATCAAACTACCATGTGATTTACAAATAGTGAAGACATAAATTCAAGTTACAAAAAGACATAAAATATTATGGAGACTGGCCTTTTTTCTGTTCTTTTTAATGTTTACAACTTACAAACAAAAGAGTTACCCAAACCATTATTTCTTATTTCAAAATATTATGGGGGTACCAATGTTTTTGGTTACATGCATCAATTTTGTTATGCTTGAGTCAGGATTATAAGTGTGCTCATCGTCCAGAGAGTGTTCATCTGTACCTGTTAAGTAGGTTTTAGCCTATCCCCTCCTCCCTCTTCCCTCCCCTGTGCTTGATTTCCATAAAGTTTTACTTCCTTCTGTGCACATGTGTGCTCATTGGTTAGTTCCAATTTAATAGTGAGTAGATTTGGTATTTGTTTTTCCATACTTTAGATACTTCGCTTAGGATAATGGTCTCCAGTTCCATCTAAATTGTTGCAAAAGACATTAAGTCATCCTTCCTCGTGGCTGAGTAGTATTCTGTGGTACACATATACCACATTTTGTTAATCCATTCATGAATTGATGGGCACTTGGGTTGATTCCACATCTTTGCAGTTGTGAATTGTGCTGCAATAAACATTTGAGTACAGGGGTCTTTTTGATAAAATGACTTCTTTTCCTTTGGATAAAAACCCAGTAGTGGGATTGCTGGATTAAATGGTAGGTCTACTTTTAGTTCTTTGAGATATCTCCATACTGTTTTCCATAGAGGTTGTACCAATTTACAGTTCCACCAACAGTGTATAAAGGTTCCTTTCTCTCTGCATCAATTATTTAGATGCCGGCATCTATTATTTTTGGACTTCTTGATAAAAGCCATTCTAACGGGGGTAAGGTAATATCTCATTATGATTTTAGTTTGCATTTCCCTGACTATGAAAGATGCTGAGCATTTTTTCATATGTTTATTGACCATTTGTCTATCTTCTTTTGAAAAGCTTCTGTTCTTGTCTTTTGTCCACTTTTTGATGAGGTTGTTTGATTTTTTCTTGCTGATCTGGTTGAGTACTTTGTAGATTCTGGTTATTAGCCCTTTATTGAATGTATACTTTGCAAATATTTTATCCCATTCTGTAGGTTGTCTATTTGCTCTGTTGATTATTTCCTTAGCTGTGTAGAAGCTTTTATATTTAATTGAGAGGTAAATCATTCTCAAAATCCACCATCAGAGAACACTTAGAATTCTTGGGCTGCGTGCTTATGTGCTCTTTTGATCTAAAAATTAAAAAAAATATTTCCCTGCTTTGAATTTTAATAAATGATAGTTTCTGTTCCAAAAAATAAAATAAGCTTTCCTTAATTCTTTTTTTTTACTTTTTGTTTTTCTTATTTCTTTTTTTTACTATGAACCCTTATTCTGCAAAGTGAGAAAAATGTAGTCAGTTAGGGGTCCTTCCGTTTCGTTCATCTATGTTGCAGCAAGAGGCTGAGGGCTAGAAGTACGTCTGCTCATTTCTGCACTTCGAACACTGGCATCTACTGACACATCCTCATCTATCTTTGTCCATCCTTCTCTCTCCTGCCTTCATGACACGTTAGTCCTTCTGGTTCTCTGGGCCTTTCCTATTCATCCACTAATTTCCAGTCTAAGCTTTCTTTGATTCTTACCTTTTGAATCAGTCCCTAGCCTTGTAGGTGGATAGACAATGCCAAGGGATGTCTATCCAAATCTTGTCTAGGCCAATGCCTTGCTTCTGAAACCCAGAAACTAAAAACTGACTTCTTTGTTCTTCATGTCCTATGGTAAACACTCCAGTTTGTTCTAACTGCCCTAAGTTATAGGTAAGGGGGCCACATCAGAGGATAACAGGAAATATTGGGGAGGATAATGTTTTAAAAAGCAGTTGTAATTTCAAAATCATTTGTCTCCTTCATTTGTTTTCAAGGGGGCGCATTATGGAAAGGAAAATTGGTCTAAATTGAGAAGTCTTTGGGGTAACTGAGGTAACTAATACAGATTCACTAAGATACATTTTGTAAAGATAAACAATGCCTGCCAATGAGATCATTTTGTGAAACAGCGAGTTTCTTACTATTTTATGATTCAACTGTCAAGTGAGTTCAGTTTTGATGTATTTCTGAGTGCTTCAACGCACATTTCCCATCACGATTTGAGCACAAGAATAAAAATGCATTTTCATGACAACACAAAATTAAGAAAACCTGACGTCTATTACCCAAGTTCAGGAATTTATGCCAACATTCATTAACATTGAAATTATGAATTGACTGTCATAGAAGAGCATCTCACTAAACAAAGCAAGAAACATACACAGTCTCAAATGTCTGGGTATCCCAGTTTGGTTTTTAGGGGCTCTGGTAGCACATTATCAGGAAATATTCTGGGAAAGTTTTCAAACATTTCATAAGTTATTTATTTATAATCCTTGGAATCAGTTTATGTAATAATAGTAATATCATGGGCAAACTGCATGGTAAATGTAACTTCCCTTGAGGAAACAAAAGAGTAAAAAAGAATTTGAGTAATCTGAAAGGAAATGCATTTTAAGATTCAGTCCATTAAGTATTGTTTTATCCATTATTCTTTGAAATTCTTAAAGCATTATTTTTCAAAATGTTTGTCAGATTTTCTACATGTTAATAAATTCTACAGATCATTCTTATGTGTGCTTAAGTTTAAAAACTACTAACCTTGAGAAATTTATTCATATATTCCTTGATTCACCTTTATGTAGTGTTCTATGTGCATGCATATGCATGTATGCATATTCACATTCAGTCAGAGTGCCAGAGCCTGACTCCAAAATACATTTCCATCCTTCAAAATCTCTTCTTTCCTCTCTCCCTTCTCTGTCTCTGTCTCTCTGTCTCTTTCTCACTTTCTGTCTTTCTTTTTCTCTCTCTTTCCCTCTCACTCCTTTCCCTCTTCTGTCCTTCTCTGACCTAGTTCTACCCTTTTTCCTGCATGCCTGTCATTGTTTACTTCCTTATTTCAACAAATATATTTGAGTTACGTTGCCATTATCTTAAACAAAGTGCTTCCCTCAGTCCTGCTACTTTTCTGAGCTTATTTCTTTGCTTTCCATCTTTCTTAAAGGTTTATTCAAATGGCTCCTATTTTCATTCCTTATCCTCTGCAATCGGAAGTCAATCCTAATCAATTTCTAAAGCTGCTTTCTTCAAAGTTGCAAAAGACTTCCTAATTATACCTCTAACAAAGGTTTCTAAGATCATCCCAGAGTTCTTTGCTCTGGGTGATCAACAAAGACCACTGAGCAGAGAAGAATGGGCTGGTAACTTGGTTGTTTAAATGCATTACTAACCTTGTTTTCTTCATTTGGTTTTTCTTTTGTCTTTTCACGGATTTTTTTTTTTTTTTGTCATTTGTTTGTTTGTTTTTTTCTCCCCAGAGGACAAGCCTTTGCAATAATAAGCAGTGTTGCTTAACCGGGGGTGCACATAAGGAGTAACACAAAGGATTCTGATTCAAGTGTCCTGGGCTGGAAGGAGGCATAAGCATTTTCACCATGATTTACAAATAATTCTGCCTTGTACCAAATATTGAGATTAGCTACTGGAGAATTAGCAGCTGTTTGCCTTTCTTCCTAAGGTGTGATTTAAAAAATTATTTGGCTTCTGTCTTTTATTTGAAGAAGATGCTTTTTTACCTACATGTTTTCATATTTTCAGTTTTTCTAAGTCTAGTGATATATTATTTAATCTTCCCCCCCCCCGGGGCTTTAAATCTGCTAGAATTATGGCCCTGGAAAAGACAACTAAAAATTATAGATATTTACCTCATGAAGCTTGCAGTTTAAAATAGTAAATAGGGAGAATGTAAATATATTTTTCCTTAGAAATTTATTAGATCATATTACAATTGATTATTTTCAATGATAACCTGATTTTTTAGAATTACTATGTAAACTGAAGCATATTGTGATTTATCCTTGATGGCTTAATTGGCAGGTAGAAATGATATCTTCTATGTCTTTTCACTGTTTAAATGTACCTCTTGCTTCTCTACATGAGGAATTAAAAAAATGCTATAGAATTACTTTTCCCTTCTTTAACTAATGTAACTAATCTAATTCTTCAACCCGCACCACAATGGCTATTGAAATGTATCATGCACCATTTACTGGAGACAATTAAAAATTTATGCACTTACTCAAGTCATACGTTTTCTAGTTAAATAAAGGTGTTTTTAAATGAATTAATATTATGGGTCAAGACTAATTTAGCTAATTTCAGAAAATACACCTCAGGGAAATTATTGTAATCCTATGAGAACTTGTAGAGTTAGAAAAAGTCCTTGAAGTTTACATTTACTTTGTCTTGTTTTTGCCTGTTTCCTCTCAACAGATGGTTTTAAGAAATAATTTTGTATATTGATCCTTATAATTTATTTTTTTCTATGATGAAAAAGCTATACTTATACCTTTAAAACCCGTTTGTAAGAAAATGATTTTTGTAATTTTCAATACTTTAGGAGACATATCAGTGTAGAGATGCAATAAGAACTGATTCTAACCCTTGATTTCCATAAAATCAGACCATTGATATGAATCTACTATGAGACAAATAATCATTATTATTTATTGTAATTCAACTGAGATTAAGAAGGATGACTTACTGATTTGTGATTATTTGAGAAACTCAAGAATTAGAATATCTGCTGTTGATCAAAAACATTTTATTATTGTCGTCTTGCTGTTTAGCTTAATTTTGTGTGGGCAAGCAATCAGAAACATACGTGAGAAATGTGTTCACAAAATCTGAGTGGCTAGTCAACATATTTACCCTCCAAAAGCCAAGGCCATTGCAAGGGTGACCGGCTCATCTGGGATGACCTAGGATTGCCCCAATTTTAAAGCTGAAAAACACATATTCTGGGATCCCTCTTAGTTTCAGGCAAACCCAAATGGTTTGTCACCCTACATTGTTGTTTGCCCTCAAAATAAAGTAGAACCTATTCTGCTCATTCATTTCTTCATGGATTCACTCATTTATTCATGATTTTAATAAATCATTATGAAGGGCTACTATGTCCCAAACACTATGCTAGCTACTAAAGATATAGTGGTAACTAAGACATTATTTCTGCCCTTAAGGGAGTTGCAATCTAGTGGATGAGATGAATATTAAACAAATGTGTAGACATTACCAAAGGGGATGTTCAAAGCAACAAAGGAGAGTTTAATTTTAAGAGAAGGGATTCTGGGCGTTGTAAAGAGGGCCTTTCTATGGATATGAGTGGATGGAAGGGCAGAGGGAATGACAGAAAATTTGGCTCTAGAGATGGACAGAGGCCAGATAATATCAGGCCTATGTCATGGTAAAGAGTCTGGATTTTATTACAAGAACAATGAAAAGCCAGATGTTTCCTTTGCAAGAATCTTTTGCCATTAAAATATTTGGCATCTATCATTCTTCCTAAAGAAAAGGTCCACATAAATGGCAAAAGCAGACATTTCTAGGTTTTCTGGCTATACATAACTGAAATGGACCGAGTCATTTTTTTGGTCAAACCAAGTCACTGAGATCAACTCAGAATCAGTGAAACTGTCCCTAAATTTGTCAGATTACTTACCGAAAAAAAAAAAAAAATCACCTGGAGGAAAGGGCTGCCTTGATGCTTTCAATTTCTGACAGTATCTTCAAATTCTGTTGTACTATCCAATTTATTTCAACTGGCATCTAAGAGTCGGAACCTCTGTGCTAAAGGCATGGAGTTCAGAATTAAGGCTATTGGCTAAAACAATCTTGTTTTACCATGCAATTAGGCTTTTCATGTGGGAGAAATGCAGCCCGTTCGGCTAATCTGTCATACATTGTTCCCTGTGTGGAGATAAATAGCTTCCTTTCCTAACTGACTATTGTGTAACTGCTAAACCTCCTAAAAGAAGGCTATATGTATCAATGATAGGGTATTGTGGATAAATGTCTCTGGAAAATCAAAGTGGTACTCTGCATTTCCCTTGTATTAATAGATTATAAAACTAAGTTGACTGATAATATAAGTGGTTGGAAGTTTTCTGAATTTTGAAATGTTGTACTGTGTAGACAAAGCATCTGAATACTTTCAAACAGAATTTGGTATTACAGACATAGCCTACGTGACACCACCCAGGCAGATTTATCAAGCCTTTACAGCTGTTCTCAAAATCAATGTCAATATCTATAGTCATATTAATCCAGCAGTGATACCCATTTATCATCCAGATGGGAGGTGTCTTTTTCTTGGCTTCACCATATTCATGTTATTTTAAATGCGTATATCTAGACTGAGGAGCAATTGATGGTATTAATGTCATACTTATTGAATAATCAGTCCACCTCTTAATGAAACATGATAATAAAAGAAGAAAGTAAACTGTTTTTAGAAAGTTCCCAAAGAAATACACAAACCTTTTTGCATTTTTGATGAATATCCTAAAAAATTTTAGCCATCAAGGATATCAATCTTTCCTAATTCCCAGATGCTTTTTACAAAAAGAAAACGCATTATAATTTTCCATAAAAGCATGTTATGCAGGCAGCTATCAATGTCAATATTATTTTTTGCTCTACTTCAGTGGTTTCCTAATGATGAAAAAAACAGAACAGGGAAGTATATGAATTTTAGATATATAAATAATTGCACAGTAGTCATATATTTCTGTAGAGAAGAATGATTTCCTGTGTTGTCTTCCTAGAATATATTGTTGCTTAGGTCCATTTCTTTTCTAATTTGAAAATTATTAGTATCTACCTATGTTTATTTTCGTTACAACCCCACCTGAATAGCCTTAAAATTAAAGAAAAAAGGCTTCAGGAGGTCATTTATACCAGGTTCTGAGATCCATAAATGTGTCCATAGTTAAACTTAGAGCACACATAACTCTTTGAACCCCAATTTCTATATCTGTAGCATGACACACAGAGTTGCTGTGAAATTGAATGTGTGAAGACACTTTATATAATTCCTGGGACATAGTAGGTACTGAAAAATGTTACCTACCTTACAATAAATTTAAATATTACTCAGGCTGGCTCTAGATATCTCTGATTGATGATTCCATTTATCTTCACCATAATGTATTAAAACTGTCTTCTGGAAGCCATTGTAACCTACCTACTATTTGTGCATCCCAGGTATGTGGAAAGCCATATTGAAATGTGTTGGACAGAACATATCATTTGGCCATGAATAAAATAAAGTAGTACTAGCCCAAGTTCTCTAGATGCCCAGATTACCTTACCTGGTGTTATAAATGATAAACAATATCTAATATGACTAATCCAAGTCATAATATGAGTACATGTTTTATTACAATGAATTGCTTATAGTTACTACTAAGTTGTCACTCAGTTAATGTTTTATGAATGAATTATTAATTATAATCAATGTAACCCTAAATAGTTTATTCAGTGTCAGGATCTCTAATGGACTATTTATTTCACACGGCTCCATCAGACCTATGAGTAAAGGCCCAATTTGTTGGATGTGTATAAACAAAGTTATCTACTATGAATCAGTTGTTTTTAAGTGGCAACATCACTTAACATTTTTAGTTTATGGGAGAGAAACTATCATGGTAATTTTCAAAGGAAGTCTTAATTCAAAAAGTTTGTCACTATCTTAGTGAATAAAAAAATTTACAATTAGAAATTAAAGTTGTACATCAGGCAAATTTTTCCTCTTTGGAACTAAAGTCCACCAAACTTTGAATCTCTGAAATTAGCTTGGCAGCACAATTTAAAATCTTTCTAAATATGTTTGTAAACCATATATCTAGAGGAATAAAAAGTATACTCTGTAGAGAGGAAGTTAATATTTTCTTTTTTAAGCATTTGCTCTTAGAATCCTCCATGGAGATACTGGCTTGGTTTGGTTATAGAGTTAGCTTTCAATTATTCATTTTTTTTTATTCCAGGGTATTGTGAGGGTACAAACACTGCAGTTACACTTTATGCCTTTGCCTCACCCAAGTGCGGGTTTAAGGCGTGCCCTTCCCTCCCCCCCCTTAGTGCTCCCCATGTCCTTTAGTTGTTGATTTGCACCCCCCATCCCCCTAATCCCTAGAGAGTATTTCTGCCATGTGATCAACCTAGTGTTGATCAGTTAGAACCAGTTTGATGGCGAGTACAAGTGGAGCCCGTTCTTCTGCTCTTGTGGTGCTTCACTTTGGATAATGGGCTTAATTTTAATCCAGGAAAGTGTAGAACCTCAATTATTCATTTTTTAAAAAATTTTCATATGATCATTTTTGTCTTTGAGTAGAGTGGTTCCCACACTCAGTTGTCAACTCTTAAAGTTGGAAAGAGAATACAGAAAATTAGGAGTGCTGCTCCCTATGTGACACCCTTGGCTAGCATATTTTATTATATTTAGTCTTTAGTGTTTTATAATGATTTATATTTTATAAGGAACATTAAACAGAAACAGATAACTCGCAAATACTATATTATCAATGTGTTCTAGCCAAAAGATGGGCTTCAGGTTTAAATATATATGTCAGTACTAAAATATGTTCTCAGCTCAAACTATATGCATATATCTTTTATTTATTTCACAATATTTTTCAGGTTTAATGGGGACTTAAATGAACAAGGCCTCTTTTTTATGTTATTAGAACATGTTTATTTCTCCATTGGGCCCTAATTGGCCAACTAAAGAAATCCAGCAATAAAAGGCCAATGTAAGCATGTTTTACTTGAAATCCATCATAACTATTTTCTTTTTTTCTGCTTTTCAAAATTTCAATAGATTTAGGAGGTACAAGTGGAATTTTGTTGCATGCAATATTGTATAGTGGTGAAATCTGTCTCAGCTTTTAGTATATTTATCATTCGAATACACATTGTACCCAGTAGGTAATTTTTCATCCTTTACCCCTATCCTGCCCTCCCAACATACATATATATTTTAGATTACCCCCAAGATCAAAGAGTATAAGACATTTATCCCCATTGCTGTGGAATAATATTCAATAATAGAAGCGTGAATGTCTATTGATGTGTAAAAAACCACACCAAAATTCAATGGCTTAAGACAACAAATATTTATTTTGCATACCATTCTGCAGGTTGACATTTTGGGATGGGCTCAGCTTGATGGTTCTATTTTAATTTGAGCTCACTCATAAAATTGCAGTAATCTGTAAGTCAACTAAATGATTCTGCAATAGAGACTGGTCAGCTGTGGGCTATGACAGTGAGGGTAATTGGGTAATCTGGCTTTCTTCCTCTAGGATGTTTTCCAGGACTTATTCACATGACAGCTGGGCAGGGTTTCAAGAGAGTGAGCAGTAGCAGTCAATACCTCTTGAGGCTTGGGATCAGAGTGGAATACTACCATTTCTACCACATTCTATTTGCAATGGCACACTAGAGCGACCAAATCATGAGAACTGATAGTACACATCTCTTCCCAACTATGTATCCAGTGAAGACATGTAGATACCTTGAAATTTGCCATGGGGGAACATTTACACTTGAGAAATCAGCAAATGCTACAAATGAAGACTTTTGAGGAGAGCAAGTTATCATTCACCATAACACCACTGTTTATTGATCAAAGCAAGTTACAAGGCCATCCTAGATTGTAGAAGTTGAGACAATGACTTTACTGTTTGATTAGAGGAGCTGGAAAATCACATTTCAAGGGACATGGTTACAGGAACGATATTAATAGTGGCTTTTTTCACCCAAATAATCTACCAAGATCTGTCATGCTGTTATACAAATCGGATGAATTATCTAAAAATAAAGTATGTGTAGCAAAGACATCTGGATCCACAGCCAGAGGGTTTGGGGACTACAGCCCTACATGACAAATTTCTAGCCTCAACATGAAATTAATTTTGGCTTTATTTTTTGAGAATTTAAGCATAATTTTCCTTATTAGGATTTTTAAAAGCTGCAATATGGTATTTCAGAGAGCTGTTTTTTGTGTGCAGTGGGGATCATGGAACCATTAGCCTGTTGAGCGCTTCGATGTTGGTTACATTCTCTCTTCTGAGATAAAGAGGGATATTAATTATGCCAAATGCACTTACCTGTTTCTACATTCACTCATTAGATTAAGTAAAATGTGTTTATTGAACAAGTAAGCTATCAATTGATTAATGCAATTCAGTGAATTCAGAATTACAATTTACATTGCTTTATTTTTCAACTCGGACTCTTTTGTGTTGATAGTTATAACCTCAGCTTCTACTGAAATCAGAACGTTGGAGTTGATTTAAGAATTTCCACAAACATAAGAACTTTGCTTTGCCCCTGGCTTCTGAAATTGCCTTTGCTTTTATCAGGCCCCAGGGGAGTAGGACTGTTGTTTTCAATGCTAATCATGATGAAAATCACTACTAAACAGCACAACTAATAAAAGAAAAAAGGAAGTTGTTTATTAGTAGGGAAGCAACAAAGAAAATTTCCTAAATAGGAGCCAGACTGCCAAGATTCCACAATGTTATATTGAATATAAATCTGCCATTCACTAGATATGTGATTACAAATGGAAGCCATATTACAAATGCAGGTAAGCCTCTTTAAACACTTCAGAGAATAAAGAATGAAAAAAAATGTTTAAAAGGTGGTATTAAGTTCTTTGTAAATCTTATTACTTTGCAGTGCTGTTTAAAACAATAATTCTACATTTGTTCTTCAGATTCTCGAATCGTGCCTTTATTAAATTGTAATTGATTCACCACAACACATTAATTCTTAGTCAAATGAAAGTAACATTCAAATTAGAGATATAGTTGACAGAGCTATGGCTGTGTCAGCATATTTAACGTAATTTATTTTAATAAGATTTTCTACTTGGCTTTAATAGAGCTTCTGAATCGAGAATTTGTGTCGGGTTTTAGTCAGAATGCATATCATTCCTTTTAGTCAATTTTTTAAATATATGTTTACTGGAGATTTGAACACAGATGCAAAAGGCCAAGAATTATCTGTTTCATATATCTCCCTGGGAGGCAATGTGGTTTAATAGAAAAAGCACTGTCTAAGAAATCTTAATGCTTGGTTCTAGGTTCACCTTCCTATTTACCCAATATATGACATTGGAAAAGTTAATGTGGGTCAATTTCCCTACTGTAAAGTGTGAAAAACTTGCTTTATTCATGTATTTAGTATAAGAATAATATAAAATGATGCATGAGAAGGAATTTAAAATGATTTTTATTAATATTATGCTTTTCTTATTAGTACAGGAGTACTGATAATGCATGAAAAATACGAAGCATTTCCATGAAACTGCCATTCAATATGTTTTAAACTACCTATGTGTTCTTTTCATATCCAATCCCACTGACTCATTTTTACTCTCAGCTGCTTTTAAGATCCTCTCTTTGCCTTTAGATTTGTGAAGTTACCCTGCAATGTTTGAATGTCTGTGGAATTCTTTTAATGTACCTTTATTTGCATCCATTGTTTTTCCAGTAGGTATATATAGACATAAGTTAGTCTTTCTTATTCTATGTTATGCAGCATCTCTTCTTCATTTTCTTCTCTTTCTATGATTCATTCTCAATAATTTATTCAGCTCTATCTCCAGATCAGTAATTCAGTCATTGGCTGTGTCTAATCAGCTGTTCAATAAGTGTGCTTAGTTTTTTATTTTGACCA
>RJWJ010034209.1:0-17408 GCA_004363605.1 Indri indri | reverse complement strand
AAAAAAAAAGAATCACATACAGCCAAAGAATCCTACCATATTCTTTCCTATTCATGTTACTACCCTATGTTAGCCAAATACACTGAAATAATGAAATAGAAGGAAAACAGAAGATAAAGCAACCCATTATTCTTTTCTACTCAATCCTTCCTGCTCATAAATAAGCCATAGGTAGAGAGTATAGAATGTGCACAGATCAAAAAGTAAAACAAAAACAGTTCAGTTTGTTTCATGCAGCGTTTCCACTATTATGGTAGAAATGAAATGTGTATTCATTCATGAGTTATAAAATACACATTGTATAATTTTAGTAACTTCTCATATGATTTAAATGCTCTTATATTTGCATTTTGTTTTCTTTTATTTTTTAATTTTTCAAACTTTTTAAATTGACACAATGATTATATATATCTATGGGGTATATAGTGATGTCATGAAACATCATGTATAGTGATCAGGTCAGGGTAATTAGCATATCCATCATGTCAAACATTTATCATTTCTTTGTTTTGGGAACATTCGATATCCTCCTTTGAGCTATTTGAAACTACATAATATATAGTTTATATATAAATATAGTCAATATATAACTATAATATGTAGTTAACTGTAGTTATCCTACAGTGCCATAGAACACTATATTTGCATTTAAAATGGGCATTTCACAATATAAAATTTATGCTAATAATTTTACATTTAATGCTTCTTTACATAGAATAACACTAATTAGGATATTAAAAATGAAAACATCATGACATATGAGAAAATAACTTATCTTTGTATGTGTGCATGATCAGCCACAGGAGAGGGTGGGGTGAGGTACAAAGGTCTATACATAATATTAAATAAAATACACATATCGAACTTTGGGAATTCCGTACTCACTATGTCATCTTGCTTCCTGAATTTCAGCAGCCAGGCTAACACATGCAAGGCAGGTAATGAGATAATTTATCTATGGAAAAATGAAAATTCTTCAGAAACAATACATTTATGAGTTCCCCCAACGAAAGAGCTGGATTAGCATACAATCATTATACATTGAAATTTGCTGTTTGAAAAGCCCTTTTGACACACACAGAGCTTTCAAGAAATTCTTTAATGTGTCACTCCTAAAGTGACAATGAAAGACAGTGAGACATTCAGGAAATTCTCCAATGTGAAATACCTCCTCACTCTCTCAAAAAAATAACCAAGAGAAAAGGAAGCAAGATAAAAAGAGGAAATATAGGAAAAAAATAAAACTTCAGAAAAGTCAATAATCAATATCTTCAGAAAATATACTTTGTCTTTGAAATAAGAACAAGATGTTATAAAAAGGGAAGAATCATAGGAAAATAAAGACTTCTTGGAATTTAAGAATAAGCTCACAATTTTAAAAAGTATAAATATTGTATGGAAAAATTAAGGAACTTTCCTAATATTTAAACACTAATGAGAACAAAAACAACAAAAGTTGGACAATAAGAGAGATGAGATTTTTTTTTTTAAGTTGAAGGATTAATTCAGGAAGTACAATATCCTATTAGCAAAGTTAACTGAAATAAAATAGAAACAAGAAAATAGGAGAAAATCATTAAATAAATAAAATGGAAATATTTCACATGCTTAAAGGGTATTAGTCTCCTACAGGAAACGACCAACAGAGTATTAAGAAAATGACTGGGAAAAGGCCTATACTAAATCAAAATATTGTCAAATTTCAGAATGTTAGATATAAAAGAGATGATCCTAAAAGGAATGGGAAGCAGAATATCATCAAAGTTCTCAAGTGTAACACTTGAAACTAGAAAAAAATGAAACAATGCCTTTTAAAATTATAAGAGAATTATCTTTCTTCTAGTTAAGGATTCAGAATAGCACAAGGAAATTTTCAAACATGCAATGGCCCAAAACTTGTCCCTTCACAGAAAGCCACTATTAAATATACTCCAAAAAAATGACATAATAAATTAATAACAGGAAAAGCATGAGATTCAGAAAACTTGAGGTACAACACAGGAGATAAATGAAAGTACTGCTAGAAGAACAAATCTCCACTACAACCAGTGAACAATCATTGTGGAATGGTATAGTAGAATGGAGAATTTAAGAGAAAAATAAAAGGTCTCCTGGAAAAAATTAGAAATGCCATATTAAACAATGTATTTGATTGTTTAGCAGATAATATTGATTAGCACTTCACATACCTATTGGAACAATTAGTAGGAATTCATTTATGAAGAAATAAGATGATTATTAACTGCATGAAAATTCGAAAGTCATTTAAAGAAGAAACATTCATAGCACACACTAGTTTGTTTACCAGTTAATGATATTCAGATAGTTATAATAACATAAATGTTAAAATTTTACTCAAAATTATAACTGTATTTGGAAATTGGAAGAAGACAAAGTTCAAATTGTGTTATAGAGTTAAATGTTTCTATGCCATAACTGGGAAACATATATAATTTTTCAAATTACTAAAGAAATAATAATGTAAGCATATTACTTTGAAATGTAGAGGTAATACTAGAAGAAACATCTTAATAGTTGTAAGTTGTTATATCTAGAGAAAAGGGCTAAGGAGTGGGGATGTCTGTGACAGGAAACTATTGTTATTTCCTGAAACCCATCTAGTGCAATGTGACTTTAAAGAAAAACTATACCCTTGTATTATCATGATAAAATAAATGTTAATTAATAAAATTAGAGAAGAATAAAAATGCTCAACTCCATATTAATATGAAGAAATAATCTAATGGACTATTTTATTGGCAAATATGTACGACTAAATTAACTAAAGGAAAAGTATAAAATTACACTAATAGCCATGAAAGAAATTGAAAAGTTTCTCAAAGAATAACCAAGGGTGACACTAAACTCCAACTGTGTTATGCAGCCTGTTTCAAACCTCAAAATAAGAGATATGTTATTCAAAAATTTTCAGAGTATAGGACAAAAGATAGAAAGCTTAAAATTATTTTTACCAAGCTATCTGTATACACTGTCATAAAAAGAATAAAAGTACTGAAACTGTCATTTCCCTGGGAGCATTTGCTAATTGTAAGCAATGGCAATAGGATTAATGTACAAGCTGAACCTACAGCTGGACAGAAGGCTGCTGAATGAGAAAGGAGTTAAAACGCTAAGCAAAAAGCCCTTGAAAAGCATATCAGTAAACAGTGTGGCAGTTCTGTAAAATGTTAAAACACATAAATACCACATTACCCAGCAGTTTTACTCTTAGGTATATACCCAATAGAAATGAAAATATATGTCTACACATCAACTTTTATACCTACATACACAGTATTATTATTTATAATCACCAAAATATGGATACAATCTAAATGTCCATCAACTAATAAACAGATAAACAAAATATAAAATATCCATACAATAGAATATTATTTATCCATAAAAAGAATGAAGTATTATTATAGATTACAACATGGATGGACCTTGAAAACATTATGCTGAGTGGAAGAAGCCAGACATAAAAGGCTACGCACTATATAAATCCATTTATATGAAATATCCAGAATAGGTAAATCCATAGAAACTAAAAGTAGGTTAGTGGCTACCACACGGTAGGGCCGGGGGAAGTGCAAAGTGTATGATAATACTTCTTTTTGGGGTGAATTAAAATGTTCTGAAACTAAATAGTGGGTAATGGTTACACATTTCTGTGAATATATTATAAACCACAGAATTGTATGATATACAAGGGCGAATTAGAATTCAATATAATACAATATATACATTTTTTTAAAAAATTTTATCTTTCTCAAAAAAGTTTCTATAATAATAATATGCAAAAACATATGTGCAAAAATGACAATTATAACATTATTTGGTAAAGAAAAATGTAGAGAAAGGAATTCACCCTCAATAAAAGCATAGCAGAGTGTGCTACCATCTCATAGTGCTGAGACAGAGAACATAATTCAGGACCTGCTGGGGAGAAGGGGCCTGGTAAACATGTAAGATTTTTCAGTTGCACTTCTAAAGGGATATCTCCCAAGGACACAGATGAATCAGAGATACACAGAACATAAATCAAAACTGCAACCCAGGCTAGACTCAGCTAAGTAGCTGAATGCATAAAGATAATCAGTGACCCCTTTATTTACCTTGCATGAAACAGGGTAAACTCTGAAAGAATAAAATTTAAAATGGACCTTACAAAAGTTTTATATACATTGTCCAGCACTCATTTAAAAATAACTGAGTATTCCAAAACTGACCTACTAATTAAAAACCATATTAAAAACATAGAGGAGCAAACCTATAGATGATCCAAATATTAGAGCTTTCATGGTAAAGACATAAAGAAGCTATGATTAATATAATTAAGAAAATCTAGGAGGACATAGAGGGAAAATTCATGAAAATACAAGAGATTTCACAAAAAAATGATTCTATTAAAATAAACCATAAGGTAATAGAAAAATAGCTTACATCAAACTATTCTACAGATAACACTCTTAACTCTGTATCTAATTTTTACAAAGACAAGCAAAAATGACTGTTAGAAGTCATTCTAAAGCAACAAAAAGCAGAGAGAATCTAAGGAAACTTTGACACTGAAAAGATGGTAACCACTGAGTAAGATCAATGTTCACATGACTTTTCCCCAAGAATACGAATCAATACCTTTAGAGCATGGCAGCTAGAAATCAAGCATAAACCCACAGTTTTATCTGCCTATGGAGTAAACGACAGAGTTTAGGATTGCCAGTGTGATTTCAAACTATGAGGAAAATCTTAGAAAAAAAGAGAAAAGAAAAAGGAGAGCACCAAAATCTGCCTGTAAAATTTGTCCTTAGCCTACCTCTGACTGCACATGTTTGGGAGAGACTCCAAGTAGCTTAAATGAAAAAAATTAAAAAAAAAAAAACTCTTAACAGATATCAGCATAGGCAAAGAATTTATGAAGACCCCAAAGGCAATCACAGCAACAGCAAAAATAAATAAATGGGGTATGATTAAATTAAAAAAACTTTTGCGTAGCCAAGGAAACAATCAACACAGTGAATAGACAACTTACAGAATGGGAGAAAATATTTGCATGCTATGTATCTGACAGAGGGCTAATAACCAGAATCTACAGAGAACTCAAGCAGATCAGCAAGATGAAAACCAATCAATCCCATTAAAAAGCGAGCAAAAGGCATGAACAGAAACTTTTCAAAAGAAGATAGACTAATGGACAATAAACATACGAAAAAATTCTCAGTGTCCCTAATCATCAGGGTAGTGCAAATCAAACCCACAATGAGATAACACCTAACACCACTGAGAATGGCTTTTATCAAAAAGTCCCAAAACAACAGCTGCTGTCATGGATGCAGAGAGAAAGGAACACTTACACACCATTAGTGGGACTGCAAACTACTACAGTCTCTATGGGAAGTAGTATGGAGATACCTCAAAGAACTAAAAGTAGACCTACCATTTCATATAGCAATGCCATTATTGGGTATTTACCCAAAGGGAAAAAAAAACATTTTATCAAAAAGATACTTGCACTAGAATGTTTATTGCAGCACAATTCACAATCACAAAGATGTGGAATCAAACCAAGCGTCCATCAATACATGAGTGGATTAATAAAATGTGATATATGTATACCATGGAATACTACTCAGCCATAAAAATAGTGAATTAATAATACCTTTTGTAACAACCTGGATGGAACTGGAGACCATCCTTTTAGGTGAAGTATTGCAAGAATGGAAAATCAAACATCACATGCACTCACTATTAAATTAGAATTAACTGATGAACACTCATGTGCACATATGGTAGTAAAACTCAATGGAAATCAAGCAGGTGGGAGGAGGGAGGAAGGGATGGGTAAAATACACACCTAACCAGTACAATGCACACTATCTGGGTGATGGGCACACTTATAATGTTGACTCAAACTGTACAAAAACAATTCATGTAACCAAAATGTTTGTACCCCTGTAATATTCTGAAATTAAAAAAAAAAGAAAAGAAAAAAGGAGAAGAAGAAAGATGAAATCTTAAAAACGTGGGTACAGGATTCTATTGCTCCTCACCACAGAAGAAACTTAATTTATTGCTTGATTACTGCTAAGTTAGAATGCTGTGGGAAAAATCAGTCTTTCTACTGAAGCAGTAAATGGGCATATCTGAAAAGTAAAGACTATAACCCAAGACTAAAGAAATAACTCACACAAATCATAAAACCAAGCTTTTAAAAATTCAAGATAATATGCCAGAAATTTGATTTTCTGCTAATAAAAAACTCTTAAAAATAAGTTAAAATTCAGAGTTTAATAATGTATTATCTACAAAGTCTAACACACAAATTATTACATCAATTATTAACAAAGGTGTTATAGGAAGAACAAGAAAGCCAAACACTATTTCTTTGAAAAGATTAACAAACTAGCCAATCCTCTTGCATGATTGAAAAAAAAGAGAAGGCACAAATAAATTATATCAAGAACAAAAAGTCAGATAAACTATAGATTAAGCATTACATTTAAAAAAATAATGACTATATTATTTATAACATCAAGCTAATAATTTTAAAACTTTAATTAAACAAATTATCATAAAAATATATCTTACCAAAACTGATTCAAAAAGAAATAAAAAGCTTGAATTGTCCTATAACAATTAGGGTCAGTGAAGTAGAAGTTAAACACTTTTCTACAAAGAAAACATCAAGTTCAGATGAATTTACAGATGAATTTTACCAAATTTTCAATGAAAAATTGTTCTTACACTAACTGTATTCCAGAAAGTATAAAATGACTATTTCCCGGCTCATTCTATGATGTCATTATAACTTTGATATAAACCCAGAGAAGGGAAATATGAAAAAATAAAAATATAGACCAATTTCACTCATGAATATCTTTGTAAAAATTGAAAATAAAATCCACGAGTGCATAAAAAGGTTGGATTTATCCTGAAAAGATACAAAAAAAAAAATATATTCGTAACACTAAACACCATTCATGATAAAAACTTATCAAACTAGAATAGAATGGAACTTCCTTAAGTTGATGAAAGATATCTATAAAACCCAATAAAGAATATCAAGAAAAATCATCTTAAGTCAAGAAATATTAAAAGTATTACCTTTAAAATGAGGAACAGGACAAAGGACATGTTTCTATTCACATTGTACAGGAAAGTCTGTAAAGTATAACAAGAAAAATAAATAAGAATTAGAAAGGAAAATACAATTTTCACTATTTTCAGAGAATATACTGATTCTTTAAAAATACAAAATATTCTGGTAATCTATTAAAAATAACTGTAATTTAATAAGTGGCTGGCTGTAAGATTTACCTACAAAAGTCAAATTAATTTCTAACCACTAACAAATTCTCAGCAAAACACACTTAAAGATAAGATGCAATTTATATTAGTAACAAAACTATAACATAACTAAAAGTAAACCTAACAAGAGGTGTGCAAGTTCTGTGTGTATAATAAATCATAATGTTTTATTGAATGACAATAAAGATGATCCAAATAAAAGGAGATGGGTAACTTATCATAATAAACATATAAATTATCCTGAATTAACTTATATAGTTATTCCAATTCCAAACATATTAATAATAAAAGCTAGGTTGTTTGAGGAGCTTGGCAAACTAATTACTGTATAAAATATTACATGTTAGAGTAAAAAATCCAAGATTAGCCAACACAGTATTCCAGACAATAGTTACTTTGGGTAGTATAGCAGAAGGTGAAAATCATGGAGGAACAAAAGGACAAATGTACATCACTGCCGATTTTCTAGTTTTCCATTTATGTGGATTTACAAGATTTCATTGAGTTTTTTTATTGCTGTTTCTGTTTTTTGTTTGTTTTTTGCATTTTTAAATTTTTTTCTAATTTTAAATCATTAACATAGTAGTTGTATGTATTTATACAGCACATGTGATGTTTTCATACAGGCATACAATGTGAATTAATCAAATAAAGGTAATTGGGATATCCATCACCTCAGGCATTTAACATTTCTTTGTGTTAGGAACATTCTAACACAACTCAAATGAGTTATATTAACGTATACCCTAAGTTATTGTTGATTATAGTAACTCTGCAGCACTATTCACAATAGCCAAGATATGGAATCAATCTAAGTATCCATCAGTGGATGAATGGATAAAGAAATTGTGGGAAAAAAATATTCTATAAAAAAGACACCTGCACTCAAATGTTTATAGTAGCACAATTCACAATTGCAAAGATGTGGCAACAACCCAAGTGCCCTTCAATAGATGAGTGGATTAATAAAATGTGGTATATGTATACCATGGAGTTCTACTCAACCATAACAAAAATGGTAAACTAATACCTCTTGAACTAACCTGGATGGAACTGCAGACCATTCTTCCAAGTGAACTATCACAAGAATGGTAATACAAACACCACATGTACTCACCATCAAATTGGAGCTAATCGATCAACACTTATATGCACATATGGAAATAACATTCATTGGAAATCAAGCAGGTGGGAGGGGGGATGAGGAGATGAGTAAATACACACCCAAAGGGGAAAATGCACACTATCTGGGGGACTTATAACTTTGTAAGTCCCCCAGATATAACTTATAACTTTAACTCAAATGGTACAAAAGCAATTTATGCAACCTAAACATTTGTGCTCCCATGATATTCTGAAATTTAAAAAAAATCGTGGTATGCTTACACAATGGAATATTATATAGCCACAAAAAGAATGAAATCTTGCCATTTGCAACAATATGGATGGAACTGGAGAACATTATAAGTGAAATAAGCCAAGAACAGAAAGACAAATCTTGCATGTTGTCACTCACATGTGGGAGCTAAATATTAAAAACAATCAATCTCATGCATACACAGAGTAGAATGATGGTTACCAGCAGCTGAGAAGGATAGTAGGGAGGAAGCGATAAAGTGGGAATGGTTAATGGGTACAAAAAATACAGTTAATTAGAATGAACAATATTTGATAGCACAATAAAGTGTCATAATCATTGAGTTTTAAATGAATGAATGAATGAATATGATCATGCACTAACAATGATGATGGTGTTTCCTGAGGTCTATTTTAAAAACATGGTATGGGCATTGAAAATGTAGTTTCACAAAGGGTTAAATTGTCAAAGTGGATTTACACGAATCATAGATACTACTCAATACCAAATTTTACTGACTAGCAAAGAACACTAACACAAAGCAAGTACAAATCTAGCAATATTTGTCTCTGAAAGGGCCCTAAAATGTCAGACATAACTTCCATAAAACTCCCTTTTTCCCAAAGTAAGGTACTTTTAATCAAAGTAATAAATGTGTGTTAACTATATGTATAATGCAAGTTTAACTTCTCAGTTTTTATATTCCATTTATTACACAGAGAGGGAGCCTATGTGACTATCTTCCATTCTCCAGCCATCAGCATCCCATAAATCTATAAATTTCACTTTTATATACAGCAAACAATCTTTAAAGGCCAGGTGTGTCCTGCTGAAGGATTCTTAAACAAGAATTTTATTGGTATATTCCTGCTAGTAAATTCCATAAGCATGTTTACAAGTAGGTTTGGTGGAAGCCAACATTACCTTCTTGATAAAATTGAGGTGGCAATAGGAGTGGGGGACAGTAGGGAATGAAATCAGAATTTATAGAGAAGATGCTGAAATGGGGAAAATTCATAGAGGTGTGGAGGTTTTGACATGTTTCAGAAATTATGAATTCTTCAGGATGCATTGACAAAATGGTGGGAAGTGAGGTTGAATTAGCTTTGCTATGGTTGTGAATGATCCCAAACTCTCAGTGGATTTCATGGCAAAAGAAAAATGCAAGAGAACTGGAGAAATAATGCAATAGATATTAATTTTAAAAGTATCATGCCAGTTTTATTTATATTTCATTGACCAAGTGAGTCATATTGTCAAACGTCACAATGGGGTATTATACTCCTCTCACAAGGTGGTATTACACCACACAGCAATGGGCAGTGATGCATAACCATCTTACTGAAATAGTAAAAATTATTGGAATCAATAGTATAATCTACTATTATAGTAGACATGTTAAAAGTAAAGCTAGACAGGCATGCAGTGGTAAAATCTTTAATGCTATGCCATATGTGTAATATCTCAGTGTTTGAATATTATCCTATGAACAGGCAAGTTAAGAGGGCTTTGTTTGGCTTTTAGAAATATACCTCTTGCAACTGTGTAGAGGATGAATTGGATGGGGGGCATGCTAGAGTAAGAGATAATGATTAAAAACTATTGTATTAATCTAGGCATAGTAGTAGAGATTGATGGGTGAGAACAGATATAAGAGATAATAAGGTTGAATAGCTATAATCTATAAGACCTAATAATGAATTAGTGTAGGGAGTGAAAGACTAATTTGAAGACAAGAACTCCAAGATTTCTGAGGCATATTTCATGCTGGATGATAAAACCATCTGATAAGGTAGGAAATAGATTTAGGAGGGAAAAGACAAAGAGTTCGGTTTTTGATATGTCTATAAAATATCTGGGAAAATTTGTCAAATAGACAGATAAGATGTGGACCTTAGGATAAATTATTCAATTTATGTGACTGAATGAGACTGTCCTCCAATTTTTTCCCTTTACATATATCCCCTATGCAAAAGAGAGAACACAGAGGAACATCAAATTAAGAGAGCAAGAAAAAGAAACTATAAAGGAACTGAGGACAAAAGTGTTAAAAATGTGTACAGTGATGATATGGAAGTCAAAGAAGAAAAACATTTCAAGGATGCAGTGATAAGTAACATCAAATGCTGCTGGGAGGTTATGCAAGATAAAGTCTTTTAAGTGTCCATTGGATTGGCGATGTTTGACAGTTTCATTGAAGTGGAAGAATAGAAGCCAGGATGTGGTCTTTAGGAATCAGTTGGTGGGAAGGAAGAAGCATATCAGATAAAGGGGAAATGCAAAAGTGGGCAATAGCTAGGGATGGGGGGTGGTTAATGTGGTCTAAAGGGGTTGTAGTAGTTTTTTTCTTTTTAAATTGGAAGAGACTAGAGCACATGTATGGGTTCTGGGAAACTCAATTGCCAGCCATAAAAAAATAGATTGATTTGGTTGCTCCATGCTATTTTAAAAATATATTATACCAGGTCTTCAAACATCTTCTGCAAAGGGTCAGATGGTAACTATTTTAGGCTTTGCAGCAACACAGCCTGGATTGCAACTACTCAATGTTGTCACTGTAGAGCAAAAGCAAGTATAAGCAAAACAGTACATAAATGAAGGGGTGTGCTTTCTAAATTACAAAAACAGGCAAGGAGCCATAGTTTCCTGGCTACGTTATTATATTACTAAATATCTCCAAGAAATTAGAAGACTAAATGGCTCTGGGGCCAGCAGATTTATATTATGGAAAATAGATTCTAGAATTCCCAATCTCTAGCTTTCAGAAACAAACTGCATATATATTTTTATCATGAAGTCGTGTGTACAATATATTAGAACAACTGGTTAATTTAGGCAACTTAGTCAAGTTAAATCATTCAACTTAAAGAGGAATTTATGGGTTTATTTCTCACAGAGGAGGCTTTCTTCCTGCTGATATAAACTTATTTCCTTTAGAATGAGTAATCAAGAAGTTAAAATCCTTCCCAACCATATTAAACACTCCATCTTGTCATAAATAAATAAAATGGTTTGGTTTTGAATCCTAATTGAAAGTGCCAGAACTTTGGCTGACAAACCCTGACTTCTAATTAAACCATCGTGCTCGCTAATTCCTAGTAGTGCCTCATCTCTAATGTTAACTATAAACCTTTGGTAATGATCATTTCTAACAAAAGGGTCACAGGAAGTACAAAAGGTATGTCAAATATAACAGCCCTCAGTGCCTGCCCTCAGGAAGCCCTCCATACATATTTATTGCTTTGATTTGGAGCTGTCCTCCAATGAGGCATAATAGACCAATTTTCTCATTGTTTCACAGCTGGGACAAAGTTCATTTACACATTGCTTACTGACACCATAAAGTCTTCACCTCTGCTTATGAGTGCTAGGGGACCTCTCAGCAACAAAGAGATCACCTCTTTAAACCTATTATTAAAGTTAAGCATCTATTTTGGACTCAGGCTAAAGGAAAAAACAAAGTTTTATTACAAAGTATTCTCCCATTCAAAAACCCCCAAAGAATTTTACTTTCCAACTCTGAAATCAACTTGTCAATGACTTCATTAAAACTGAGTTTGTATTAAGTGCTCAAAAACAAGTCCCTTTCCACTTAGGGGGAATTTCTGACTTTCCCTGCTTTGCTGACTAAATACATTCCACGCTGATGTTTTACTCTGCATTTCTTTGTTAAACCTGGATATACTCTTGGCCACATTACTATGCACTTTGAATTAAATAATCTCAGAGTTCTTTTTTACAACTGACATTATGACATTATGATTATGTGACTCTATCTCCAATTTTTTATTTTTACTGATAGAGAAAGTGATACACAAAGACAATCAACTAGTGCCTTAGACTATGATCTAAATTTAGGAGTCCTTCCAACTTGGATTTATAAAGCAGAGTTCTATGAGCTTGGATATTGTTAATTCTGCCAGTATATTAACTCACTACATTTTTTTTCCCCTCACCTATCTGGTACAGTACTGTAAGCATGAAATATAGTACTTGTAATAAACAAATGTGGGTCACAAAATCTCGCATAGACTGATTGCACATATTATCTCTCATTGTCATAACAGCAATTCCCTGAAAGAAATGACATAAAATCTGAGATTCTATCTGAAAGAGGCCTTATAAGTTAACTATAATCTAATCTCCTCATATTACAGTTGAGGAAATTGAGACCTAAGGAGGGGAAGAGATTTGTTAAAGGTCTTGAAGCTAAACAGTGTCGGATCCAGGACTGATATTCCCAATCCAGTGCTCTTTTCACTTCACCATACTGCCTTTGTACACAGAAGAAATACAGGAAACATAGGAGACTATCTTTCTTTGTTGTTGGATTTTAAACTGTATCAATGCAGAGTTCAGTAGTCTTCACAAAGATTGAAATAAATCATTTTTTTAATTAAGAAAAGGAGTAAATGATGAATGCATACAAAATAAAGAATTCATTAAATTATTATTAGACTAGATCAATGCTTTTTATTTGTAGGTATAAATCCATTATTGGGCTTTGAAATCAGTTGTGTGGGTCATAAACAGGTCTTTAATAGAATACACTCAAATAGAAAAATATCAGAAAGCCTCACATTAGTAAAGTTGTTTCATGAAATTTTTGTTTCAGTTACATACACATTACTGGATGTGTGTGTACTGTTGTAATCTAAACTGTGTTACTGTGTATCCGATTAAAACATATTTGAAAATCATTGTACTACATCACTTTCTCCTGTTCTATACAGCAAAAAAGAAGAAATTGTTATGAAAGTCAAGAAAGAAAATTTCATGCTGCAGTTGTCAACAGAGTGAAATTTTTTGATCTAGCCTCTATTGAGGGAGGATTCTGCCTGGTCTTTACCTGCACTTCTTTGGCATAGCTACAAGTATTCAAATAATGCTCAGCCATCTCCCACTCTCCAAACCCAGACTAGAGACCCCTGCAAGAATATAGAATGACATCACTCCTGCTCTGATAGGCAGCTAAACTCCATTGGACAAGTTTTAAGGAAAAAGCTGACAAAAGCAAGATGCCATCCCAGCTGCTGGGAAGAAGTAGCACCCAAAGAACAGAGGGAAATGCTGTGCCAAGCAATGGGGCATAGCTTTCTGCTGATGGCAAAGAACATTAGAGGTGAGCCATTGAATCAGAGAGGAGCTGACATTCCCTGAAGCAAAAGAAACCCCTGAGGGAAAAAGGCAGAGATGCCATCTAACTGTTTCAACCCTACTAAAGGGACTTAGGGAAATATTTTCAGTCCTTCCCCAGTGAGTACATGTGTGATTGCTACCCCTGTCCTCTCATCTTAACTGTAAAATTTCTGCACAAGACTAAAGACATGGATGATAATAATGAAATAAAATAAAACAGGCCTGGGAAGATACTTAGGAATGACTCAATTATAGAAGTTCTGAACAGATGTAAAATTGATAGATGAATTTTGAGCAATTTTTGCTACGAGTGCCGAGATCTCTTGTCTGAGAGACTTTCAGGAAATTACAACTGACACCAGACATTTCTGAACTCAAATAGCTGATCTTAATACTAAATATTCTTTTCTACTTTATATCATCCGTCATTTACTATGCCATGGTGGGGGGTGGGGCAGATACTGTGTCTACCAAAATCCCCCCTTCCAATCCCAGTATGCAGCAAATGGAAAGGGAATTTCTTTCATACAAAAAGTGAAAGTGGGTATTATTAGGGTTAAACGCAAATTTTCAGAAAAACAAATATAGGAATAAGAGGTCATAATAAACCAATCTCTTGGCCAGGACGTAGCTAGTATTTTACTGATTCCTCACTTAGTACCATTAGGCAGGGAGGAGGGCAGCAGTTAACAGTTAGGAAAAACCTTGATTGAACAACCTAGGACAACCTCAGCCATTACATATGCTAAATGGTCCTCCCTACTCACTTGCTTCCTATCGCTCTTTGCCAGCCTCTCTCTACCTCCTTCTACTTCGATGGGCTTTATTCTTTCCTTTCAGGCTTCATTAATGAGTAACAGGAAACAGACTCTGTTCCAGAGTAATGAGATATCTCCACATAAAATTTTTGATCTAGGGAATATCAGTGCTACTCATTAAAATATCTTCTTACTCACTTTGGAAAATGTAAGTACTCAGGGGCTTCATGGGACATTCACCATTTTTCTGAATCCAAGTTTACTTATTCTCTCTCCTATTCCCTCTATACCTGGAGGAATGCATGTTAATTTTATAAACTAAGTCCAGCTAATGAGAAAAAAATTGGGACATACTCCAATATGTATTTCAAACGTCTCATTTAAATGTTTTCTACCATGCGTTGCTTATTTTAACTTTAATACTGAATATATACCACTATACCAAAGCAAAAATTGTAAAATGCATCTTTCCTATCAAAATAATAAAGTTCATAATTCATGTTCCTTAGATCCAGTGTTCCCTTACTGTGTTTCTCTCACCATCCCTGGTAGAGATCCTCTCCCTTCTCTCCCAACTCCTTCCGGGGTGCCTGGTATTCTTGACTTATTGAAACTCAATATGATCTACTACATTTGCATAAATAGTCTTGACTTAGAAACTCATCACCTTTACTAAGAGATTTTTATTAGTTCTAACAAGAGGGCTAAATATATATTTTATAGCAATTAAACTTGTGATGGTTTTGGAAAAGTGGTAAAACCAAGGAGTGGTGGGGGACAAGTGTTTAAAGCACTCCAAGATCTCCATCAGTGCCTCCCCAAGCACTGTTAAATAAGTAGAGAGACTAAGTAAAAAATAGTATGAGTCCTATGGAAATGCAACCATAAGACAAGTCCTTTAGTCTACCTTCCACCCAGATGCTGCCTTGTAAGCCTCTTATATACAGTAAGTATGGAACAACTGTGTATTTAGGCCAAAACTTCCTGGGTTCTCAGTATTATGATTTTTCTGGAGTGGAGAAGGAAACGAGAATAGGCAGAATGAAGGCCAGGAACCTTACTGAAGAGAGCACCTCAGATGTTTCTATTCTATCTGTGATTCAGCACTAAAGGGCTTACCAAGAGTATAAGTAATTAAAAAAAATGTTGCAACCAGGTGATCCAATTTTGTGGACAGGAAGATCATGTTCTTTCCCACAAATGTGCTTGCATATTTCTGGAAGATGTCTGCAGGGAAGAGTTCTGTGGAGAGTAGGTAATAATGGAGCCTTATATATACTATGCTGAGATATGTATGTATGTGTGTGTGTATGCATGTGTGTGTGTATATATATATATAATGTATATATATATAATATATATATACACACATTTTCTGCTTGGTAAGGTAATTCTGTCATTTTTTTGTATGTTACCAAACTAAATTTGTATAAGAAATCTTTTCAGAGGTAGTAACATGTTAATTTGCACATGGAATTTGGGACTGCTTAATTAAATCAAAAGGTTTTCATGCCTGAAAAGAAAACTAGGAAATAATTCTTGACATCTCAGTGAATTTTATAGTCTAAAGGCCAAAGGACAGAAAGGACTGGAGATGTTATTATACATCCCATTTAGTCAATGAATATTTGCAAAGGGCATTTTATAAGCAAGGCACTGTGCTAACCATCACAGAAGCTTTTGCCACCAATTAAGATTTGGCATCAGTTGCAAACTTCAGGTGGGGATAAAGTTAAGATACAATGTTAAAAGAAATATGACCACAAGCAAATGATGCATTTTTCTCCTCATGTATCTAAACAAGTGACATTCACTTCAAACTAGTCATTATCATAGATAATGTAATTATTACAATAGCCCATCTATTTAGCAAAAATATATTTGAAAAGCTTTTGTTGATACATTTAGACATTTTAGCCTTTATATACCTTTAATTATAACAAATTGTCATCCTGTGAAGATGGATTTCATTGTTGGGAATAAATATAAAGACATATAAAACAATAATATAGTAAACAAAAAAATGAGTGATCAAATCTGAAAATTTTCAGCTTTGGGCCAAAATATTTCAAAGAAGACATTCTATGAGCCAGAGTATATAATGCTGAAAAAACTAATTACAAGACTAAAAATTCTTCTAAAACTGTTATTAGACAAGAATATTGATAGCACATAATCTCATTAAACAAATTTTAATGAAGAATTGGCATTGATGTTACACTAAAACAAGTTTCTTTATGTTCACTTGCAGTTTATGTTCACTTATGGTTCAGCCAGGAAAAAGTTCTTAAATAATGGATATTTGGACATTCTAGACTCTGTTTCATTATCTTTATATTATTCTGAAATTATGTTATATAATCTATTTCTCCCAAATTCATTAATGTTATCTATCCTCACTTGAAATTAGTACTTTTTTTTCTATGCATTCATTTAATATGTGTTCTTTTCCCTACAGAAATTTTTGTAATGTTCCAAGCTTCTTTCATGATGAGATTCAACTGTATCTTTACCCGTAACTCCTTGTCCACTTTTCTCACAATTAATTTTCTTTAGGAATAAGCTAAAACTCGAGATCTCATCAGGATTGTCTCCTCCAGTTCTTTTAAACCTTGGGATATTTAAATCCCCTCATTCAGAGACTTCAAAATATATAAAAAATACAGAAATTCTTTTCTCATACTCTATTCTAAGGAATTACTTTTAAATTTGGACCATGTTCTATGTTCAAAGATGTTCAATACAGTGTTTAAAATAAGGCTGTTTTAATTTTATCAGGTCCCATTTATTTATTTTGGTTGTTGCTGTGGTTGCCTTTGGGGTCTTCTTCATAAATTCTTTGC
>RJWJ010034208.1:0-17407 GCA_004363605.1 Indri indri | reverse complement strand
ATAAAAATTTAGATTACCTATAATCTCACTAAGAGACAAGTTTATTTAATAATTTGTTATATTTCTGCCATACTCTTTTCTATGCCTATTTTAACTTAATTAAATTAATTACACATATATATATACACACACATGAATATGGCTTTCTACTTTGTTCTCTCATCATTATTACATACATGAAATTTATACTATGCTTTACAACCTTTGTAGATATCATTTTAGTGACTGCAATATATTATACATCCATGTGTCATTCCAGTATTAAGATGATTTCCATTTTTATCACAAATAGTACATCAATGAATAAATTATTATATAAACCATTTGTATCTTTAGGATTGTTTTCGAACCAGAGTATGTAAACTTCATGTACATGTCTTCTAAAGTTAAGAAGGGTTGACCTAGAACACTGAAAAATTAAAAATAGTCTTATATTTGGAATCAAAATATCTGGACTCGTGAATTCAATAAATCAATGAAATTGGTACAATATTTCCTCTATTAAAATCTTTGTATGACCAAATGAGGTGGTGTTTGTAAATGTACATTGTAAAATATAAATATGTGTGCCAGTCCTGGTTATTATTTGCAACAATAAGAAATGTGACATTGGCTTAGCAATCAATTGTAGTGGATAGTTTATAATTTTATGTTGCCTCAGCTTCTATTTTAAATGCAGGTTCACCCTTGACACAGTTTCCAGTTGCACACCATACCAAAATGGTTCAATCTGGTGGTCAGAGATAAAAACTTCAGCATCTCTCCTGCCTACCAGACTGGGCCCTCTGCTTTTCTGTTACTTCCTTTAAAGGGACCGTTAGGCACTTGCCTATAAATTTAAGTGACCCACAGCCTATTCCCCAATATGTACTGCTGGTTGCACGCTCTCTTCTCTCTCCCATGTGCTCCCTCAGCTCCATGTGTGGCCTCTGGACATGCTATCTAAGCCCTAGGATCTGTAAGTACCAAAAATTCTTAAACTTTCAATTATGGCTGTGTCAATGAAGTCCCCAGTCAGATCCCTGAAGGTGAGGCCACCTCAGAGGTACCCATGCAGGTGGATGCTCTGCTGGTGCTCTGACCTTACCCAGTAATTCTAATTATTTCAAGTATAATTGTGAGGCATGGACGAAGCAGAGAGAGATGCAGGATTGCCAAGGTTGCACTCTCACCCTCCTTTCTTGCCACATTAGGATGTTCTCCAATTCACACGTAATATATTAATTTTCTAAGTAATGCATGCAGCCATATTATTTACATAAGAGAGAGTTATTTTGGTCTTGAAACAACTCCCTTTTATTTTCCAGTTGTTTGTTAACTTATGTGAGATGTTCCAGGGAGCCATGTCCCATAAATACAGAGATTCCAGGATTGTACAGCAAAAGTAAAATTAGACACAACAAGTAAATCCTACTAAAATAATTTCATAGTTACATGTTCTCTCACCAGCAAATTACATTGGTGTGTATGTCAGGAGATCTATCAATAAGATGTTTTCAAGGAAATTTCACCAGCTAGGGTTTTTGGGTTTTTTTTTTTTTTACGTGCATTCCTTAGTTAAGGGAGAAAATGGATTGCAGTTCTTCTATTAACCCTTTCCTGACCACTAGAGCTGAGCTTTGAATTAACATTACTTCAATAAATATTGATATAATACATACTCTGCACCAGAAATTATACCAGATGATTACGATATAAAGGTAAACACGGTGAGCAAGATCTTGCCATCTTCTAAAAGAAGGAAACAGGTAATAAGGAAAAAAACTAGACAACATCATTGCAAATTTTGATACATGCTATGAATTAAACAAAACGTTATGATATTAGAGAAACAGGGTGGGACGGGCCTAATTTTGATTGGGGAGTCATTGACGCCTCACTAAGGAGTTCATTTTGTACTTGAACTTTTGTTTCCCTACTTCATGTACACATTAGAGCCCTGCCTTTAACATTCATATAGCCCAGTTATTTTTCCACAAGCAAAGCTTGCTTCTATAATATCTACGATAACCCTAGCCACTATGGTCCTTTAATATTCAGATTGAAAAAAGTCACTAAACTGTTAGTCCAATTTAATTCAAGAATTTCTAATATGTCTACTTTCTACTGAATCCCAAAAGATAGGCTGAAGCTCTTGAGATGAAACTGGAGTTCATAAAGCCTTTTTGCATATCACTTACTGAACTTATGTCCACTCATCCTGAGGACAACAGCCATAGCAGGTTCCCAAGTTTTTCTTAAGTCTCTACTCAACTGTTCAATGTTGTTCAGGTCACAATGGGATTACTCTGAACCCATAAGAATTATGATCATTTGAAAATAAAGTTCTGTTATCCTGAATTATAACAAACATATATATATATACACACACACACACATATATTTATTTTTGAAATGTTTATAAACAGTTAAGTCAAGTGGTATATAATACCTAATAATGATCAGAGTCCTATACATGAACAATGCTAAGGATAGCAGTATAGCCAGTTTGTATTAAGTATTTGAAGGTCATTTTTGTCATTCAAAATTGGTCAGTTGAAACCTCAGTGAAACAATTTCAGTCTTTAAGATAGATTTACCTGTCTATTTATAAATGCTAATTCCTCAAACAATAGGCCTTGGGAAATACCATAGTTCAAGAGAAAATACTGTTAAACTAATAAGTTCAGTTTTAAGTACCAGACATTGAGAGAAAATTTAACTGCTCTATTTCAGTCACTTTCATAGACTTCATTTTCAAATAACGTTGGCTCTAACTTTCAAATATATTACAAATTCATTCATTTCTTAGTACCTCCACCATCATTCCCACATGTCGATTAACCATCATCTAGCATCTAAATTCTATCACCCGCTAGACTCCCTGTAGTCATGCTTAGCTCTTTGCACTCAATTTCTCATATAGCCGATGTGTGACCCTTTCATAAAAACTGCTTTATTATAGAAATTCAAATGTATACGAAGTAAAAAAAAACATTATAATGAACTCCAAGTATTCATCACCCATCTTCAACAATTATCAATATTCTACAATCTCCATTCAACACTTATTCCTTACCTGATAATTATAATAACAACAAATAAGATTTATTATTACTTCATTTTACAGAGGTAAAGATTGTGTATCTGTTACACCAAAAGCTGGAACTCAACCTTATCCTATTTTCTTCCTATTGCCTTGCCATTGCAAGATGATTCTGCAAAGCTTCTACTTTCAAAACTATCCAGGTAGGAAGTAAATCCATATGGCTGATGAATTCCCAGGAACACATCATTTTTTCAGTTTCTCTCAATAGTTTTCGTCCTACTTTACTCTGGTTTCACACAGCACTGAGGCCTCCATTCTGAAGTTAAAGTGAGTGTTATGCCACTTGCTCCCTTTTCCAGGGACAATTCCAAACTCTATGAGTGGTTCTCCTAAGGGCTCTCTTAATTCTCTGGGGCATTTTCCTCCCCCCACACAAGCATGAGAATTGCACTGCCCTTTACATCATGAATAGAACAGACATGAAAGATAACAGTTCTTTAATGTACATTATTTTTTAAGAAAGCTACCATTGCTTCAGATAGTTTTGAAATGTTGCTTTTTAGTTCCCAAATTTAAATTTTATGGGATGAAAGTTCCATGGCTATAAAAAAAAGTTCACTAATAAATCATGTACTCACATGTTACATATTTCACAAAAGCCGTGTTTACCATATTTTGTATTTACCTCTGATGAGGAATATTTGAAGGCATGTTCTAGTTAAGCTTTGCCAGTTCCTTTAAAAAAAATAAAGATTTCCTTATCTCTGTTCAAGGATGAAAGGAAGCTGGGGAAGTAAAAGAACTAGCACTAATAGGATAAAATTAAAGAAAAAGAAACATAGCCTATTACAGGAGAAATAATGCACTGACAAGGAAATCTATCATGCTGTTGAGTAAGTCCCCGTGGACATAATGGGAACAGTATCTTCTAGATTATTAATGGTAGTGCGATCTTGTTGATAGACCATATAAATGGGAATCATGAAAAAAGTTCTACTTTCAATTTTATTGCCTGTTTAGGACCCCACAGAAAAAAAGACTTGAAACATTCATCTGAGCAACATAGTGTGCTTGCCTAAGTATATTTATTTATCCCTGGTTACTCTTCGTAAACATGAAGAAATATTTCTGCATCTTACTTCTCAAACCTAGAAGACAGTGAAAATATTTTTCTTCTTTGCCATTTTTGCGAAGTTTTAAATTTTACTATGCTGCCTTTAGTCTAGGGGAAATAAAAAGAATTAAACATAGAGGAATTAATATTTTACGATTCTGCAGCATCTGTAATAATTGCCTCACCTAGAAACAAAATATTTCCCCCATCATTAATCAAAAATTTTTATCATCTGAAATACTGTTAGATTATCTAGATTATCTTCTCACATATTTAAGATATAATTATTTTTACTTATGCATTAGTCAGAGTAGGCTATTTTAACAAAGAATACCTGAATCTCAGTGGCTTTACACAAGGAAGATCTACTGCTTTCACAGTGCAATAGGGTGTACATGAGAGGTGGGAAGAAGTGTAATTAATCCATGTAATTACTCAGTACCCAAACTCTGTTCATCTTTTGATACTACCATATATATAAGAAAATAGATTAAATATGTGGAAGATTATTTTCCCTCAAGACCTGCAAGTGGTATATTTTTCTTCTGTTCACATTCCATTGACTTGAACTAGTCACATGGCCCCACATAGATGAAACTGGACTGAGATATGCAGTGGCCAAAAAATATGCTAAAATTATGAAAAAATGCTCTAGAGAGAAAGTCTCTCACCACCAAGATACTACACTAATGTCAAAGAAAAAAAATTTTGTAAATAAAACATAAATCTTTGATTTTCAAAGCTAGAACCCATTTCTCTAGTGTACTCAGGAGATAATGGGCTACTTTTAATTAAAGGCACATAGTACTTAGAATTTTAGCAATATTTACATAAAATCACAAAATATAGAGAGTATGCTCTTATTAAAATATTCTAATAGTTACTAAATGTGTAATAATGTCACATACTTTCTTGACTTAGTGAATAAAAAGATGATTCAAAATGGTTCAAGATGTCCACAATTCAACATGTAAAGCCAAAAATTAGATCTAACTCTAGTATAACACAGTAAGTATCCTACTAGAAATAAAAAAAATGCCATGGAAACCTAGAGATAAGTTAATGTTGCCAATGGTGACAGTAGTACCTAGAAGGTGCCAGGTATATCTACACATTGGCCTGCCCTTTGAAGATGAGTAATATTTCATCGGGATGTAATGATAGAGAGGGTATTTTGGATAAAGAAGAAGTTGAAATTACGTGATGTCTCATATTCAGTTAGGTCTTGGAATTGTAAGTAAATATGTGGATCCAGAAATGAGTTTCAGTATATTATTAGTATGCTTTCAATCTTGATATTTTGAGTATATGATTTTTGACCTATGTGGTCTATGGTATTTGCCTACAAGTATAGTATGAATATTAAACTATGAATTCAGAGAGAAAAACTTAGATAATATTGGGTTTATAATATTTAAAAATAGGGTTTTCTAACAAGAAAATTATCTTTTGATTTCAGCTTTGTCTTAAAAAATAAATGTGTAAGCTATTTTTTATATTATGATAGACTCTCAAGGTGACCCCATGGCCCCTGTCTTTTACCATTCTGCCCTTGTACGAGCCCCTCTGAGTGTTAGCATCACCTGTGACTTGCTTCTGGAAAACAGAATATGGTGAAAGTAGTCGAGCTGTGTGTGACCAAATGCACACGATTATTTGATTACATTACAAGGACTGTAGCACCCAACTTGCTGGAGTCTGTCTCTCTCCTTTACTGGCTTTGAGGAAGCAATTGGCCATGTTGGGGAACTCCACATCAAAACAAACTGGGGGTGTCCTTTAGGAGCTGAAAGCACTCTCTGGCCAACAGCCAGCAAGAAACTAAAGGCCTGAGTCTTACAGCTGTAATGAACTGAATTTTGCCAACAACCTGAGCTTTGAACTAGATCGTTCTTTATTCAACCATAGGTGAGATCATAGCTTAGCTGACACCTTCACTGTGGCCTTACAGAGGACCCAGAAAAGCTGTTCCTGAAATCCTGACTCACAGAAAATATGAGATGATAAATATGTGTTGTTTTAAGCTGCTAAGTTTATGAAAATAGTATTATATATTAATAGATCATTAATACATGATCTAATAGAGACTAAGAATTTTACATAAATGGGGACCAAATCCTCTAGGTAGGAGAGGAGCCTGGCCCCATTCTCACCCCAGAGGATTGTGGGGAGGAAAAAATAGCAAGAGATTAAAAATAAAATATTTATGCTTGTGTCTAATTTTTCCCTTGAGTCAATAAAAGGAGCTATCCCTTATTAAATAGGGTATTGCTTGAGAACACAAGAGAGCCCTGCTTTCCTGTATAATATGCTATAAAGACATCACCCTTTAGTGTGCTTCTGCACTGGCCAAGGCAGGGGAACATTAACTTAACAGTAAAATTAGGCAGGAGAAGCCTTTGAAATTAAACATTCCTCAGGTGTGCCCATTTAGTCATGAGGTGTAAGCAGTGACCTGAGAGCCGGAAAGCCTGCCATAGAATCTGCCAAGGCAGAAGAAGTGTACCTCACAGAAGCTAGGTTGGACAGCCTGGACACAGAGCTACATGGAAGATGTCACAGACTCAAAGGCCTACAACCAGCTAGAGCAGAGGTGAGGTTTGGACAAATAAGGGCAAACACTAGTTTCTGATCAAGCCAAGAGATCTCATACTCTGAGCTTTTCTCATCACAAACTTCAGAGGCAAATACAGGCAGGACAATAAGCAACCAGACAAAAACAAAACAAAATAACAACAACAACAACAAAGACATTGCTCAGGAGACCAGAATACATTTCACAGTCTTCAAGTCATTCTTTTATTTAGGAATCACATAAGCCCCTTATCTCTGTCTCCATATATTCTTCTTACATCTTAGAAAAAGAACCAAGCAAGACAAGGAGACAATCAAAGAGAATACCTTTCCAAGATAATATGAACATCACCTATACATAAACTGGTTTAAATTATAAACCAGAACTAATAGTATTAAAAACAATTTGCAAGGGAAAAAACAAGAGACACAATGATGACAAAGATGTTGAAATTGCTAGAAGACTATTTAAAGTAGCTGTTGGAAACATCTTCCAAGGTATAAGAGTGAACAGTATTGAAATGAATGTTTTAAAAAAGGAGGCATGCAGATCAGAAAAGAAGACAGAAAATTGTCATTATTTACAGTTGGCATGATGGTCCACATTTAAAAATCTCAAAGGATCTACAAAACACCTACTAGAACTAATAAATGCATTTAGTAAGGTTACAGGCTACAAGGTCACCATATAAAGATTAATTATACTTCTATATATTAATAAATAATTTTAAATCATATATGCATGTATATATGTGTGTATATTATATGTATGTGTGCATATATATGCATTCTATACTATAATTTTTAAAGAAGGGAGTATTTAGGAATAAATTGAACAAAATACATGTAGAGTTTTCTGAAACTATAAAACACTGGTAAAGAAATTTGAAAAACCTATATACTTGGAAAGACATTCCTTTTTCATGGATTTAAAGACTCAATATGATATAGGCATCGTTTCTCCACTAATTAATCAATAGATTTAGTGCAATTCCATTCAAAATCCCACTGGAATTTTTTGTAGATATTCACAAGTAGATTCTAAATTATAATGGAAAGGCAAAAAAACTAAACAAATGAGACAATTTTGAAAGAATAAAACTGGAGGACTTCCACTACCCAATTTTAACACTTAATACAAAGGTACAGTAATCAAGAGAGTGTGCTGCCGGTAATGTGACAGACATATGGATCCAGGAAACAGAACAGAGATTCCATAAATCATCCTACAGACTATAGACTGGAAAAAAATATTTGTAAATCACATACATGACTAAGATCTAATTCAGAATATAGGAAGAACCCTCAAAACTCTACAGTAAGAAAACGAACAACCCTCTTCCATAAATGGGCAGACACTTCACCAAAGACATAAGGATGACAAATAAGTACATGAAAAGATTCTCAACATCCTTATCCATCACAGAAATGAAAATTAAAATCACAATTACACAGAACTATGCACTGATTAGAATGACTAATATTTTCAAAAGAAAAAAATTTGCTGGAAAAAATGTACAGAACAACTGGCATATTGATTCATACTGGTGATACTAAAAATGGTATAACCATGATGAACATCGTTTGGAACTTTATCGTTAAGGTAAACACACATTTGCCATATGACTCAGCCATCCCATTCCTGAAACTTTACTACCATGTAAATATCATGTGCTAACTGATTATGCTAGAGAACTAATAAATTATGTTCACAAACTGTATACAAGTGTGCATAGCAGCTCTACTCATAACCAAAATCTGGAAACAACTTCAGTGTTCTTCACTGGACTAGTGGATAAACAAATGGTTACATCCTTACAATGAATACTATTTAACAATAAAAATGAACAAACTATTGATACATACAATGACATGGATGAATCTCAAAAGCATTACTCTGAGTGAATGAAGCAAGTCCCAAACTGTTCCATACTGCATGATTCCATTTATATAACATTCTAAAAAGGCCAAACTTTAGGGGTCGAAAATGGATCAGTGGTTACAGAGCCGACCTCACTCTAAGGGGGTAGCACATGGAAGTTGTTCTATGTTTTTATTGTGTTGGTGGTAACATGTATCTGTAGACTGTTAAAACTCGTAGAATTGTACAGTTAAGAAATTTTCAATATTACAAAAACTGTATTTTTAAATAATTTTTAAAAATTTAATAGTCTATCTAAATGTGTTTTTTCAAGTTACTTAACCTCTCTAAGTAACGGTTTCCTCTATAACAATAACTAAAACACTTGTAGCAGTTACTAAGTACCCAGTGGTCCCCAACCTTTTTGGCACCAGGGACCAGTTTCATGGAAGACCATTTTTCCATGGACTGTGGGTGGGAAGTGGGTGGGGGGGTGGAGGCAGAGCTCAGGAGGTGATGTGATCCATGGGGAGTGGCTGTAAAAAGCGAGGAAGCTTCCCTCACTTGCCAACCGCTGACATCCTGCTGTGAATGCCCCCCACCCTAAGTTTCATGGAAGACAATTTTTCCACTGATGGGGGAGAGGGGCGGGAGAGCTCTGAGGCCAGGTCCCGAACAGGCTGTGGACCACTGGGGGTCAGGGACCACAGTGTAACTAGGCATTTTCCAAGCAAACTTACATTGAGTAACTCATTTACTCCTCACAACATTTATTTGAGGTAGGTTCTATTATTATTTCTACTTTTCAGATAAAGTAGAGATGAGAAGAGATTGTCTCCCAAGAATCATTCCTTTATCTCTTAGTAACTTTCCTGAGGTTTTTGTTTGTTTTCATTTCTTCCCTAAATTGGTCATGTGCTAAGAAAGAAGGTGCTCTACCCCTGGTTCTCGAAAACGGGACAGAGCTGGGGCAGTGTTCAATTAGTTTAGCTCGATTCTTTGATCAAAATTATTGCTTCCAGTAAGAGAACATGACCAAATTTGAGCCAATAAGTTTCAAGGAGAGGTTTGGAAAATTTCAAGGAGAAAGCTTTCTCACCTTTTAATTAAGATTTCTGGAAGTAAGTCTCTTTTTCACTTTGGATGTGAATGAGAAGGCATAAAGCGTGAATAGTTGTTGGCAATCACCATGCTACCATGACAGGGAGCCCAACTTAGATATTAATAGGAAAAAAAAAAAAAGGGACTTAATGCAATTGCTGGGCCACTAAATCTGAATCATCCTGAAGTGCTCTTTCCCTCTCAATATTCCAATTTCATAAACCAGTGAATACTTTTTTCATGTCTTAGCAATTTTAAATTCATTTTTATTCAATTGAAAATAGGATCAGAAGTTATACAAAGAGATCAAGAACTAAATGTATTAGGTCTGTTTTTCTTATATGTGAACAATAAATCAATCACTTTTATTGAATATTCCTCCCTGCCCCTGCCATGGTAATGACCAGTTTCTGCAAACTTGATCAGATCAATCAGAATAGTAATTTGATTTGGTCATTGAACTTGTCCTGAATTAAGTAATTTCATGTTGTTCATCTTACAAACAAAAATAATGCCCATCTAGTGCTTCTTAAAAACGTGGTCTGGGTACTTCTTGTAACAAAATTATCGGTAGCGCTTGCTCAAAAGATTATAGTGTTTTCCCCCTATATTGTTTGATCAGAATCCTGGAGGGGTTCAAAGATTAACAAATTCCCCACGTGATTCTTATAACAGCAATGGATGTCCTGATTGCCGGTGCAAAAGCATACTCCATCCTCATCCCACCACAATGTGCTGCAGTACTCAACACTGTGGACCCCTTCTTTTTGAAACTCTCTTCCTGATTCCATGAGTGCTGAAGTCCCCTCCTTCCTTTGACTTCTTCTTGTCTGCCTTCCTTTGTTACTTCTCCTCTTTTTCTGGCTCTAATAATGAAGATACATAGATTGACAGTTCCACTGAGATTGTATCCCAAAATGAAAGAGTAGCTCCAAGTAAAATCAAGACATTTATCAGAAGGAGAAAAAGTGCTGGATAGGCAGAAACAAAATATGTTCCTGCTTTTGTTTTTTATACTACTTACTTTTAAATAATGATAGATTTACAGGAAGTTGTAAGGTAGTACAGAGAGTTCCCTTGTAACTTTTAAAAATGATTTTATGTATACATCAAATCAACAGCTGCCATCAAACTTAATGGTGAGACACTAGTTTCACTACCATTAAAGATAGATCAAAAAATTACTATCACCATTTATGATATTTATGATGGTTTATAAGTACTTGACTACTAATACTAGATATTGAAATAATCTGCACAAATATTGAAACAAAGACAAAACTATTATTTGATAGATTTTATTATTATTGATCTTGAAACATAGGAAAATCTACTGTGACACACTTAGTAACAAAGTGCCCATCAATCGATTATTGGAAAAAGAAAATATGTTATATATACATAATAGAATATTATACAACCACAAAAAAGAATGAAATTCTGTCATTTTCAGCAACATGGATGGAACTGGAGGTTATTAAGTTAAGTGAAATTAGCCAAGCAACGAAAGAAAAATATCATATGTTCTCACATGTGGGAGTTAAAATGGTGGATTTCATGAAGATAGAGAGTAGACTGGTAATTAGGAGTCTGGGAAAGGTAGTGGGGTGAAGAAGATGAATAGAAATTGATTAAAAGATACGAATACATGGTTTAATGAAAGAAATAAGACCTAGTGTTAGGTAGACCAGCAGGATGACCATAGCTTACAAGAATCTATTATACATTTCAAAACAGCTAGAAGAGTATAATTTGAATGTTTCTAGTATGAAGAAAATACAAACATGCAAGGTGATAGATATCCCAAGTACTCTGATTTGATCTTTACAAATTATGTGAATGTATTAAATTATTACATGCACCCCACAACTGTGTACTTCTACTATCCATCAATAGAATTTTTTATATTTTATAATATGACAATATTAAGAGTGCTCAGCAAATTTTCCAGTTATAAAATACTTATAAAAATCAATAACTCTCTTATATGCCAACAATAACCAAAGGGGGAAAATATGGCAAGGAAAGATCTTATTAAAAATAGAATTAAAATATATGAAAGAAAAAAACTTGCTAAGAAATGTGATGTATTTATAGAAAAAAGGAAATTACACATATTTTCTAAGGGTTGTAAATGAACTCTTGAATAACTGGAGAGAGAACAATGTACCTAGATGACAAAACTCAATATTGTAATCTTCTCTAGAAATTAACATGTAAGTGCAAGATAATTTTTTTAATTTGAAGAAATTATCTTAAATATAACCCAGAACTGTAAAAGAAATTATATATCCTGAGACATTTCATAAAAAGAACAATAATTGGAGTAGGACGAATTTGGAAGTTTAAAATAGGTTTATGATAATAGCTATTGGAATATACTGAAAAGATACAATTAAAACAGTGTGATATAGTGTTAGCATTTCATAGCTTTATGATACAGAATAGAAAATCTAGGGAAAGCAAAAGTAAAATTCTAGTACATTAGAAAATTTAGTGACATTTTAAATCATTGATTAAAAGAAAGATCAAAATAAATGGTGGTTAGGCAATTCACTATTTTGAAAGGAGTATTGCATCTATTTATCATACTTATAATACAACTCAGATAGATGAAATATTTACATGTAAAAATAAATAATCATAAAAATGATGCATACAGGGTATATATCTAATACTAGAATAGATTTTATATTCATAAATCTGGAGAAAGATGATGTAGGAAAAGGTAAATAAAGTTATTTTTAATTATTTCTAAAATATTATATCAAAAATATGTTACTTATTAACATAAATAAGTAAAAAAGCAAATGTCAAGTTGGGAAAACTGTATCCAGCCTATATGATAGAAACATTAATGTATTTGTTATATAAAAGCTTTTTCAAATCAGTATTCCTAAAAAAAGAAAGATGAAAAATATATATATAACAAATGCAAATACTCAATCTCAGCATTAATCATTCCTTCTAATTTAACGGAAACATCATTTTATTCATATGTTTGCAAAAACAATTTTATTATAATACCTAATGTGTTAGTATAAATTAAACATTTTCTTATATACATAGTGATACTATTAATTTACTATTAATACAAATTTTAAAAAATGGTTTCTGGGTATTTGTTTTGTAATCTGCATCAAGAAGATTTAAAGTGGTCATATCATTTAACCACCTCATTTCATTTCTAGAAATTTACCCAATTTAATATTCGGTCAAGTAAGTTTTATATTTAATGATTATCACTCTAGTATTTCTATCTCTAATAATGGATAAATGCGAGTCAAAGCACTTTTCAAGTAGCAAGACTTAGCATGGTGGTTTCTATTTGGGTGCCTGTGAAGCCTGAGTGCTAAGTAGTGTGACCTTGGGGAGCTTCTGAATTGTTGCCAAGTTTCATTCAGGCAGAAGGATCAGTGGCAGCAGTGACCACAGTGGGCTGAGCAATAGGGCCTTTCCCTTATGTCTTGGCCCACACAGGGCCTGCTGTACAATATTAGAGAAAGGGAGAAAACCATCGAAAAATAACATATATTAGATATCTGGTCAACCTTAGTGAGTTGTTCCTTAGCCAGATTTGTTCTGATTTACAAAAATAAGGAAAAGTGACATTTCTAAAGTTCTTATTATTTCAGAACAATTTATGCTGGTTATTTGTATTAGGCCCTTCATTATTGTAACTTCGTCAATGGCGGGAAACATATGTTATTCAATTTTGCATTTCCCTACCTTGACCTCTAGCAAAACATAAAGTGCCTAATTAAGGTGACCAACCACCTCAATTTGCCTGGCACTGAGAGGCTTTCCAGCATGTGAAACTTTCCATGCTAAAGTCTGGACAGTTCCAGGCAAACTGGGACCAGTTTTTCACCTTTTATTCTTTTTAGAATTTCTTTAATTGAATAATAAAAGTTCTGAGGTACCTCTGTCAACAATGATTAGAAGAGATTTTATGACTGAAAAGAGAAAAAATGAGGCAAAGTGAATAGCAAAACAGATAGCATTCTTTTGTGCACAGCAGCCTTTGCAAAGATAGAACTCTACTCCTCTTGGAAAGGGGAGATGGAGCAGAGAGAGGAATATGCGGCCAGACTGCATACGCCAGTATCCTGGGTAACAATAAGGCTGAGAAGCATAAATATTGCAGGAAAGGGGTTCAGACTAATACCTTGGCATATGCCCTCAGCTTTGTGGAATTAATCTGTTTAAAAAAAGGCACCCAAAATATTTATTATAGCTGTCAAAAAACTACTTTGCCTGATCTATGATTAAACACAGAGGAAGGAAGCAATGATTTCAAGTAAGATAAAAACTGTAAGTGAACAGTTTTATGATGGGAAACTAATAGTATGGGATATCATATAATAGCATAAAGATTGCAGGCTTCTTAAGGATGGGGGCCATGTCCATTTCTTTTATCACTGAATCCTCAATATCTTATACAATATGATAAGCAATAAAGAAAACAGAAAATATACATTTAAAGTGAATAAAGCACAGAAACATTTTTTTAACACCTGCCTATGTTTGGAATTGGATGACTATAAAAATCATAACAGGAAAACAAGGAGCCAAATCTGCCTGATTTTGAAAATAAACAGGAAATAAGAAGAAAATTATTCTTATTTTCAAAACAAAATGCCTGTGTATTTAATATTGAAGCAAGGATATAGAAAGCTTTATAGATGTTCCTGGGAATTAAGGAAAAGATTCTCATCCCTGATGGAGGATTTGTGTTGATCTATATTCAGCAGTAGAAAACGAAAACTTCTTTTTAATGTGTAGTTACCAAATGAAGCGTGAAGCTTCCCTTTCAGATTAATGCAAAAACGGTTCTTAAGGTTTAATGCCAAAAGGAAGAAAATTAATGAAATAGCTCACATATAACTTCTTTTTAGAAAAATCGATGAAACAATGAAGTTTCAAACAATACTAGGAAAATAAATAAAAGCGTGTATTTTATAAACTGGTTAAAAATATGAAATAAGTACTGTGGAATGAGAGTAGTTCTTAATCTATGAATTATCAAGCTTCAAAAGAGAAAAGAAAAGGTCTTGAACAAAAGGGCTTCAGGAAATAAAATTGAATTTGAAGAAATATTTAAGTGACTTCCAGAAAACATTAGTAAAGAGAAAATGTGTTAGGGGAAATGTGAAGAAAAGAAGTCATTCATTTGTTTGCTGTGGACCTCTTTTTGTTCCCTCCTTCCACTTTTGTTGGAGACTGGGTCTTCATCTGATTACTTTCACCAGCTGCCATCACATGTTTCATCCTTTATGATTGTGAAATCTCCAAGTCTGCTTGTATAGTGAAATGCAATCTTCCAAGTGTGTCCTTCTGTCCTGCTTTCAAATATAAACATTAAGGTTTTTTTGTTTATACTTTTTTTTTCTTTACCTAGGGTTTAAACTCCTTGATTATGGAAAGAATAAGGCTAATGCAAACTACGAAACTGGTAACCTGGTTATAGCACATAATTCCAAGCATGTTATAGTTAGTGACAGAAGGCTGATGAGATAACACACAGAATTTGAGGTAAATTTAGGACTTGCCAAACTCTTCCCAATTCCTTAGGAACTTCTCTTTAGTTACCACGATGGACTTCCTTGCTCACATACTCAATCTCTAAAAGTGAATCAAATTTTTTTAGGAGAATTCTTGGCAATCCTGTTCTGAAAGTAATTTCATTTGTTCTCAATCTGCCCCCACCGTGTGTGTGAGTGTGTGTGTGTGTGTGTGTGTGTAATGTTCTGTGTGCATGGCTTAGGATATCAAGAAATGAAATGCAGTTGGAAAGACATTTATTTTCCCGTTGTGTTTTTATAAGGTACCATTCTCTAATTTATCCCAAATCTCTCTACATAAGAGTGAAAAATCACTGCTCAGTGCATCCAAAAACAGATAGTCTATCACTTTCATTTTCTTTCTTTTTTTTTTCCCTTTGGAGATACTGTCTCTGGAATCATTTGTCCTCCCATTCCAGCATTACTGTTTGTTCTCTAGGTCTCTCTAGTTCATTTATCTATATTCGTGTTAATTATAAAATGCTATTTTATTACAAATTTTATAAATTATAAATATGATACATTGTTCCATATCTATGAATTTTTTTTTTTCTCCAGCATCATTCCTAGTGATGGAATACTGTGTTTTCTTGCAGTTGTATGATGGATTTTTTTCAGTTGCTCCTTCAGAGGTTGTTTAATCATTATCCATCCTACTCTGATCCCTGGAATCTGACTGTATCCACTGGACTCTTGCTTTCTGATTTCCAGTTGAGGTTAACCAGTGGAAGACCTAGCAGATCAAAGTGCACAGAGAGAGTAAAATCTGATCCATGCTCCCCCCTCTCCCGGGTCTCAGTATTGGCTGAGTCCCTCAAACCTAAGGCCAGAAGCCATATTGCTTGGCCTTCTCCCTGTGCCACAGCCACTCTCTGGGTTCCAAACTGCTTCCTCCCTTTACCCATTCCAGCCTAGGAGTGGTAATGTTTCTCTACTTTTTGCTAGCCTGAGGGGTGATACCTCATTTCTTTTTGATTCACCTTAACCTGACCATGCCAGTTAAATTATCCCTATATTTATGTATGTTCCTAAAAACCTTCCAATTTATAATTTACAAAATGGGTTTGTGCTATGTTTCTTGCTAAGAAGCCAACAGATGCAATAATTGGTACCAGAAGCCACTTAACAGAGGGCAAACTCTGAAAAAATCACCTTCTTAGGGGAATAAGGAATATTAGTTACCTGTGGCACCAAATGGCACCATAATTACCAGTTATCACTGCTAGTGACATGGGATAAATTACAGGTGAGGAGCAAGGTATTGAGAGATCAAGTGGCTGTGTCACTTAATTACTATGGTAATAATAGTAATTATAAAGTTTGTGAGGTTATCTGTTAGCTTCAGATAGCACTAGAGATTATATGCAGTGAAAAAAAGAGTAGAAGAGAAGGAAGGAAGGAAGGGGGAAAGGATGGAAAGAGAGCGAGAAGGAAAGAAAAAAAGAGAGAGAGTGAAATAAATCCTTCAGTGCCCAACTGAGAATGCAGGTGGAAATTCAGAAAGCTTCTATGGAAACTTTGAGGAATTCGCTTATCTCCTGTAGTCTCAGAGAAGATATAGTTAAGTATTCTGTAGTATTCTGTGGATGTGGATTACTGGTAGGAGTACACATTAACTGAAAACACTGAGAATTTGCATTTTCTCACAAAGTTGAACATTTTCATGTCCTAAGACTGAGAATTCCACTCATACATATATACTTTAGCAGATGTTTGAAAAGCAGCATTTACAGAATGCTCATTACATCATTGTTCATAAAAGTAAAGGGTGGAAAAGTGCACATTTATGAGAAAGAAAAGACAAATATTGAATAAATATGACAAGTGAATCCTTTTCATAGATGAAGAAAGGATTGTCATGTCCTATTAGTCAGGTGTCAGACTTGGCCTGAAAGCCAGATTATCTAAGAATATTCTGGTAAAATAACACCACCACCACCACCAACAATAATAATAGATAAAAGAGAAAAATGTTTCTTAAGTCAAAGGGGAAATTTACTTATTCAAAGATCTTACCCTGGCTCTATCCTTTTTTCACTGCCATCTGCCCTATACAAAAAGAATGAGGTTTAAAGTATTTCTTTTCAAACATTAATAATAAATTGGAATGATAATTGTAATATTAGGGTAAAAAATTTGGTCTTTTCATTAGAAAAATAAAGCAG
>RJWJ010034207.1:0-17365 GCA_004363605.1 Indri indri | reverse complement strand
CTTCAGCTATAATTCTGAGTTCAGAACTTTATTCCTAGCAATAGTGAATGTTCATATAAAGCCCTTGCACTGAGGATGTGACTTGGGAGATATTTTTGATGAATGAGGGTCACCTATGCAGAATTCCTAGAAGATGATATATCTTTTTTTTTTTCCTTATGGCCCAGTTTCTGACAAATATTCAGCTCCAAGATCTCTGCCTACATTACCACCTTAAGGATGACCAATTTGGAGATTACACTTTAGTCAATCAAACTCCTAAAGAATAATGCACAGATCAGAATTCTATAATGTTATCTGGCAACATAGCTGCCACATGACTTATAACACTTATATAATTTTGGTCAATAATATTTGACCCTATAGTAAACTTATATGAGAAACCAAATTACTATCCAAAGATTTCTTATTGATCATAGAACCAGAGAAAGAGAGTTTTAATTGATTGGCTTTCATTCCTAATAGCATTGCATTTTGAATCTGAGCACATTTGTGGCTACTACAAATATAAGTGCCAGGCGGTCTCAGGTCACTTCCCATTTTGTAATGGCAACCTCATATTTAGATGATGCTAGATAAATACTGCCAAATATCACTTCACTGAATCCTCACTTTTCTTTGTTATCATGTTCCCATTCACTTTATTTAGAAAAATAGATTTTTTTTTTCTCAGAAGTGCACAGTATATTTATTGCCAAATATACATTTGAAGCTATCTTTTTTATTTTCATTTTATCTTCAGTGTCTGCCAGACCCTATTTTAATATTTGTATAGAATGGAAAATTATATTTTGTGTCCATTTGAGAACAGTCCAGCTACACTGGCTAGTGATAAGCAAAATAAAAAAAAAAGAGAGAAATTAAAAAAAAATTTGTTGTTATACTCATGATTACAGTTTATTACAGGGAAAGGAAACAGATTTAAGTCAGTCAAGTGAAGACGCCCATTGGGTAGAATGCAGGGAAATACCAAACATGGAGCTTCCATTGCCTTCTCCCTGTGGAATCATGATGCATTAATTTTCAAGTATCAGTGAGTGACAATATGTGCAGGGTATTGCCAACCAGGGAAGCTCACTTGAGCCTTGAGTTCAGAGTTTTTATTGGGGCTCCATTATGTAGTCATGGTTGATTGACTGATTGCCCATATGTTTGATTTCAGTCTCTAGGCCAGCTGGGTACCTCATTACCCAACCCCCCCCCCCAACATAAATCGCATGGCTAGTCTTTCTGGTGTGGTCAACCCCTGCTTTAAGATATGCTCATCCTCTACTATAAATCACATGGTTAGACTATCCAGTGTAACCCAAGGTGCCCTAAGGGACTAACTCCCAGGAGCCAACATCAAAGACCAGATTTCTTTTGAGGTCAGATTAAATTTTTTTTAATATCAAAATATTAAACGGGTGCAAATGTTCTTGTTATGTGGATACCATGTATAAAACTAAAGTCAGTGGGATTGCTGGATCAAATAGTAGGTCTACTTTTAGTTCTTCGAGGTATCGGCATATTACTTTCCATAGAGGTTGGACTAGTTTGCAGTCCCACGAACAGTGTATAAGTAAGTACACCTTTCTCTCCACATCCTCACTGGCATCTGTTGTTTTCAGACTTTTTGATAACAGCCATTCTCACTAGAATTAGGTGATATCTCATTGTGGTTTTGATTTGCATTTCTCTGATGATTACAGACATTGAACGTTTTTTCATGTGTTTGTTGGCCATTAGTCTATCTTCTTTTGAAAAATATCTGTTCATGTCTTTTGCCCACATTGTAGTGGAGTTGTTTGATTTTTTTCTTGCTGATTTGTTTGAGTTCTTTGTAGATTCTGTTTATCAGCATTTTATCAGATGTATAGCATGCAAATATTTTCTCCCGTTGTGCAGGTTATCTATTTGCTCTATTGATTGTGTCCTTGACTGTGCAGAAGCTTTGTAATTTGATCGGGTCCCATTTATTTATTTTTGTTGTTGCTGCGATTGGTTTTGGGGTCTTCTTTATAAATCGTTTATCTAGATCAGTATCTACAAGAGTTTTTCTAACATTTTCTTCTAGAATTCGTATAGTTTGATGCCTTAGGCTTAAGGCATCCACCATGAATTAAAGATTATCTACCATGAATTAAATTTTGTGAGAGGTGAGAGGTGTGGATCCTGTTTCAGCCTTCTACATATTGCTAATCCAATTTTCCCAGAACCATTTATTGAATAGGGATTCTTTGTGCCAGTGTATGTTTTTGTCTGCTTTGTCACAGATCAGATGACCATATGAGGATTGATTCATGCATGTGTTTTCTGTTCTGATCCATAGATCTATGTCTCTGTTTTTGTGCCAGTAGCACCCTTTTGGTTACTATAGCCTTATAGTATAGCTTAAAGCCTGGTAAAGTGATGCCTCCCAATTTGTTCTTATTATGTTAGATTGCATTAGCTATTCGGGGTCTTTTCTGGTTCCATATGAAGTGTAGAACTATTTTTTTGAGGTCTGCAGAAAATAATGATGGTATTTTATTGGGGTAGATTGAATTGGTCAATCACTTTGGGTAGTATAGACATTTTAACACTGTTGATTCTGCTGATTCATGGGCATCATGTTTTCCCATCTGTTTATACCACCATTTGATCCAGCAATCACACCACTATGTATTTACCCAAAGGAAAAGGCATTTTATAAAAAAGACACTTGCACTCTAATGTTTGTAGCAGCACAATTCGCAATTGCAAAGATGTGGAATCAACCCAAATGCCCATGAATACATGAGTGCATTAATAAAATGTGGTATATGTATATGGAGCATTACTCAGCCATAAAAAAATGGTGCTGTAATATATTTTGTAATGACCTGGATGGAAATGGAGGCCATTCTTCTTAGTGAATTACCACAAGAATGGAAAAACAAACACCACATGTACTCAATATTAAATTACAACTAATCAATCAAAACTTATGTGCACATATGGAAGTAAAACTGAAGGGAAATGAAGTTGGTGGGTGACGGGAGGAGAGGATGAGTAAATTCATGCCTAACGGGTACAATGCACACTAACTGGGTGAAGGGCACACTTATATCTTTGACTTAAATTGTACAAAAGCAAATAATATAACCAAAACATGTGTACCCTCATAAAATCCTGAAATAAAAAATTAAAATTAAAAATAAAAATAATTCTCATTAAATGTTATTTACACATTTAAAAAGTCAGGGCTTTTAGTATGCCCATCATCAGAATAATATTCATTTTACCTGATAATAAGTTTTTACTCCTCAACCCCTCCCACCTTCCCTTCTCTTGGATTCCAATGATCTTTACATATTATTGTGCCCATGTGTGCCCATCATTTAGCTCCCAATTGTTAGAGAGTACATGTGATGTTGGTCATTCCATTCATGAGAAACTTCACTTAGGATAATGGTCTCCAGTTCCACCCAAGTTGCTCCAAAGAACATTATTTCATTCATTTTTATAACAGTAATTATCCATGGGGTGTGTGTGTGTGTGTGTGTGTGTGTATATATATATATAATATTTTCTTAATCCACTTATGAATCAACGTGCACTTAGGTTGATTCCATGTTTTGCAATTGTGAATTGTACTACATTAAACATTCAAGTAGGGGTATCTTTTTGATGAAATGAATTCTTTTCCTTTGGGTAGATACCTAATAGTGAGATTGCTAGATTGAATGCCAAGTCTACAATTTTTTATTTGAGCAATATCCATATCTTCCACAAAGGTTGTACTAATTTGCAGTCTTGCCAGCAGTGTATAAGCATTCCTTTCTCTCAGCATCTATTGTATGTTGACATTTTAGTAATGGCCATTCTGACAGAGGTATGACGATACCTCATTGTGGTTTTAATTTGCATTTCCCTGATGATTAGTGATGTTAAGAATTTTTTCATATATTTTTTGGCCATTTGTCTATCTTCTTTTGAAAAATGTTCATGTCTATTGCCCACTTTTTAATGAGTTGTTCTTTATTTCTTGCTGATTTGTTTGAGTTCTTTATATATTATGGATATTAGTCCTTTATTGGATGTATAGTTTGCAAATATTTTCTCCCATTCTGTAGGTTGTCTATTCACTCTGTTGATTATTTCCTTTTCTGTGCAGAAGCTTTTTAATTTTATTAAGTCCAATTTATTAATTTTCGTTATTGCTGTATTTGCCTTTGGATCCTTAGTCATAAATTCTTTGCCTTGGCTAATGTGTAGAAGAATTTTCCCTACATTATCTTCTAAAACTTTCATGGTTTCATGCCTTACATTTAAGTATTTTATCCATCATGAATTACTTTTCATGTGTGGTGGGAGATAGAGATCCTGCTTTATTCTTCTGCATTTGACTATGCAGTTTTCACAGCACTATTTATTGAATAGGGCTTCCTTTCTACAGTGTATGTTGTTGTCTGCTTTGTCAAAGATCAGTGTATTTTAGGTAGATAATTTTATTTCTGGGTTTTCTATTCTGTTCTATTGGTCTATGTCTCTGCTATTGTACCAGTCCCACATTGTTTTAGTTGCTATAGCCTTGTAGTATATTTTAACGCATTGACTGCCACTCAAAAAACCCAGGAACTTTTCCTTGGGGCCACTGTGTTTTATTATGAAAATAGAATAAAAACTTGAGGTATAATTTAAAGGTAAACATATATAGAAAATCAAAATTTATTGACTTCTATTCACTTAATCCATGTTTTTAGAATTAAAATTGCAATATTAATTGAAACAATAATAACATTGACAAGTAAGCTTTTATATATGCTTCATGGAGCCCTGAGGTCACAACTAGAGTGAGTTAAATACAACTATCATGACAGTTAATGTGTAAAAAAGTTAGATGATGTGATGCCTCCAGTTTGTTCTTTTTGTTTAAGATTGCTTTGGCTATTTGGGCTCTCTTTTGGTTCAAAATGAAGCATAGAATTATTTTCACTGAATCTGTATGTCACTTTGGGTAGTACGAATGTTCGAATGATGTTGATTCTACCAATCCATGAGAATGGGATGTTTACCCATTTGATTGTGTCATCTATGATTTCTTTCATCAATGTTTTGTAGTTTTCCTTATGGAGATCTTTCATGTCCTTTGTTAAGTATATTCCTAGGTATTTTATTTTATTTGTGGCTATTATGAATCATATTGAGTTCTTGACTTGACTCTCAGCTTGACTGTTATTGGTATATAGAAATGCTACTAATTTGTGTACATTTATTTTGTAACCTGAGACTTCACTCAATTTATTGATCAACTTTAGGTGCCTTTTGGTGGAGTCTTTAGTATTTTCTATACACAAGATCATATTATTGGCAAATAGGGAAAGTTTGACCTCCTCTTTCCTAATTTAAATATGCTTTGTTTCTAACTCTAGCCTGATTACTTTGCCTAGGACTTCCATTACTATGTTGAAGTGGGTACCCTTCTCTGGTTACAATTCTTAGGAGGAATGCTTTCAACTTTTCCATATTCGGTATGATGTTTGCTGTGGGTTTTCCATATATGGCTTTTATTATTAGTATTTTGGGTATGTTCCTTCTAGTTTATTGAGGGTTTTTTATCATGAAAGGGAGCAGGATTTTATCGAATACTTTCTCTGCATTTATTGAGATGATTATATGGTCTTTGTTTTTACTTCTGTTTATGTGGCTTCATAGAATGAATTAGGGAGGATTCCCTCCTTCTTGATGTTATGGAATAATTTCTGCAGGGTAAGTATAGTTCTTCTTTGTGGATGTGGTAGAATTCATTTGTGAATCCATCTGGTCTAGGGCTTTTTTGGGGGACAATTTTTTTTTTTATTGCTGTTTCAATTGCGTTGCTCATTATTGTTCTATTCAGAATTTCTATTTCTTCCTGATTCATGCTTGGGAATTTGTGTGCTTACAGGAATTTATCATTTTCCTTTCCATTTTTTAGTTTATATTCATAGAGTTTTCAATAGTAGGAACAGATGATATTTTGTGTTTCTGTGGTATCAGTTGTAATGTATCTTTTCTCATTGCTGATTGAGCTTGTTTTAGTTCTTTCTCTTCTACTTCGGGTTAATCTCGCTATTGATTTTGTATATCTTTTCAAAGAGCCAACTTTTTATTTCATTGATCCTTTTTACTATTTTGTTTTTGTTTTCCATTTTGTTTCATTCTACCCTGAGCTTTGTTGTTTCTTCTGCTGGCTTTGAGTTTGGTTTGCTTTTCTTTGTCTAGTCCCTTGAGACGTGATATTATATTGTTAATTTGATATCTGTCTGTCACTTTGATGTAGGCCTTTAAGGCTATATGCATTTTCCCCTTAGGATTGCTTTTTCTGTATCACATGGATTGTGATAGCTTTTGTACTCTTTGTTGTTCAGTTTGAGGAACCTTTTGGCTTCCATCTTAATTTCGTCATTGACCCAAGGATTATTTAGCAGCAGGTTGTTTAATTTTCATGACTTTGTGTAGATTTGAGTGTTGCTCTTGGCATTGATTTCTAGTTTTATTCCTCTGTGGGCTGAGAAGCTACATGATGCGATTTCATTTTTTCTGAATTTGCTGAGTCTTCTTTTGTGGCCTAAGATATAATTGATCTTGGAGAATGTCCCATATACTGATGAGAAAAATATATATTCAGTAGTTTTGAGGTAGAATGTTCTGTAAATGCATGTTAGATTCATTTGTTTTAGAGTCCTGTTTAAGTCCAGTGTTCTTTGTTGATTTTCTGCTTTGATAGATCTGTCTAGCTCTGCCAGTGGGATGTTGAATTCCCCAGCAATTACCATGCTACTGTTTATTTATTTGCTTAGATCTAGTAGAATTTGCTTTATGAGCTCCTGTGTTAGGTGTATATATATATATTTAGAATTATTATGTCTTCATGTTGAGTTGGTCCCTTTACCAATATATAATGACCATCTTTGTCTCTTTTATACCATTGTTGATTTAAAGTCTGTTTTATCTAATATGTGAATTGCTGCGTCTGCTTGCTTTTGGTGTCCATTTGTGTAGAATATTTTTTCCCATCCCTTTATCTTGAGTCTTTGCAAGTAATTGGGAGTCAGATGTGTTTTTTGGAGACAGCACATATCAGGGGTTTGTATTTTCATCCATTCAGCCAGTCTATGTCTTTTAAGTAGGGCATTAAGACTGTTCATGTTCACTGATAGTGTTGATATGTGGAATTGTATTCTGTTCATCATGTTGCACGATACCTTGTTGTTTTATTTCTCTCCCATGCTCTTGTTTTAGAAGAGCTGTGAGCTTTAAGTTTCTAGTGTTTTGACACTGGTGGGTATCTACTGTACTGTTCCATGTATAGTTCAGTTCCGACTATTTCCCATAGGGCAGGTCTAGTAGAAACAAATTCTTTTAGTGTTTGCTTCTCTGGAAAAGTCTTTAGTTCTCCATCACTTATGAAACTTAGTTGTGCATAATACAGATTTCTCGACTGGCAGTTGTTCTGTTTAGAAAGACTAAAAATCCCTTCTGGCTTGTAAGGTCTCTACTGAGAAATCTACTATTAGCCTGATGGATTTTCCTTTTTGCGTTAGTTGTTGCGTTTGTCTTGCTGCTTGTAGAATTTTCTCCTTCATTTTTACTTTGGCCAAGTTGAGGTCCATGTGTCTTGGCAATGTCCTAATGGCTATGAATCTTCCCAGTATTTCATGACCATCTTGGATCTGAATTTTTGGCAATGCCAGAGAAGTTTTCTTTAATAATTCCCTTGAATTAGTCTTCCATGCTTTTTGTTTTTACTTCTTCTCCATTAACGATACCTGTAATTCATCTATTGGTCCACTTCACCTAGTCACATATTTTTCTAAGTGATTGTTCATTCTTTTTTATTCTTTTGTCTGCATCCTTCATTGACTGGGTTAGTTCAAGAGCCTTGTTTTCAAGCTCTGAAATTCTTTCTTCTACTTGGTATAGTCTGTTGCTGAAGTTTTCTGCTGTATTTTGAAATTCCCTAAATGACTCTTTCATTTCTTTAAGTCCTATTATATCCTTTCTTATGTTTTATAGCTCTTTAGTGTCTTTCAAATTTTTTCTTTGATGTCCTGAAATATATTTTTGGCTACTTTGTGTTAGTTTTCAACTTTCTCTTGAATCCCATTCATCTTATTTGCCATCCATATTCTAAATTCCATTTCTGACATTTCTAGAATTTCCTTTTGATTGGAGTCCATTGCTGTAGATCCATTGTGATCCTTTGAGGGTGTCACACTAGCTTGTTTTTTTATGTTGTCAGAGTTCTTTGTTGTTGTTGGTTTTTTTTTTTCTTTTTTCTTTTTTTTTTCTCATCTGAAACATCTTCTCTCAGCTCAGAGTAGATAGGTTTGCAGTTCACTTGTTCTTTGCTGGGAACTTGCCTTAATGAGAAGAAGGAGAGGTCCCCAGTAGGTGCTTCTGTGACCTACTCTGGAAGATTAACTCAGCAGGGGAGGGACAGGTACACTGAGAACCTGTCATGTAGTTGATCTGCATTTTCCCATTCCCCTGTGACTGCCACAGTACAAGCTGGTGCTGGATGATCTTTGTGTGGAGTGGTGGGTTGCTCCTCTGGCTGGTGTTGGAAGCTCAGGTTGGGGGCTAGTCAAGTCCCTTTCCACAAAAGCTGGCAATGTGGGAGATTGTTCTGCTTGGGTCTCCCTGTGACAGTGGTGGGTGGGTAAGACAGTGGTTCTGAGTGTCAGGGCTTCAGGCGTTTGCTCCAACTGGATCCAGGTGTGATGGCAGCTTACAGAAATCACATGGGTGGGGCCATGGGGCCCAATGGCAGTGTGGGCACACCAGAGCCAGGCCACAGGGCCAGCTGCAGCACCGGAGCCTCGAGGGTGGAGTAACAGGGCCCAGTTGCGGCATGGAGCCTTGGAGCTGTGGCTGTAGGGCCATGCAGCAGCACTGCTGGGCAGCCAGGGCTCTCCCTCTGCCCAGTTCCTGCTGACACAGTCACTGCATGGCTTCTGAGGTGGCATCTGTGGCTCCCATTCTGCTCAGATCCCCCATGGAGAGAGGGTTATTTAGACAAATAGTTTTAAATGTTAGTTAATACCTTTGATTATTCTGAAATTATATTCTTTTGTTCTAATTGCTGAATCAGAAGATATTCTATGTTTCTTCAAAATGAATTCATATCTATCTCATCCAAATTGTAAAGTTAAATTATTAAATTAGCTCCACGAAAGTATGCCTGTGCACTGTCATAGTTATAACCCACAATAACTTCAATGGAACCTTTGCAATTTTTTTTAGCATATTCCATGATATTCATATTATGGAATAGATACCTATCCTGTACTATCCTCAATAGTTCAATAATTTGAAGGACATAAGCAATATACATAATACTGATGCCTTTTATAACCATTGTGCTTTTGGGGTTTTTAGATTTTCTTGGGTGGTACATGAAAGCATGATGACTTGCCATGTATTGTCATTTATTATCAAGATTTTTAAAAACTTCTACTCTGTACCAAGTGTTATATACCAGGCACAAATCTTGTTTTGAAGTACCTCTTTTTCTCTTAAAGGAAAGCACAAGGTGAATAGATAATTACAATAAATTATGCTAAATACTGAGCCAGAGTAAGTACGGGATACTAAGGAGCACGTAGAAGAGAACTTGATCCATTCTTTAGGGTTCATATGAAGGTTTTTTGAGAAATAATTTCTTAGTTAAATCCTAAAGATGTAGGGGCTTTAATAATATTGAGGATGTGGATTTGGGAGAGATTTCAATGAAATATCCCAAAAAGGATTGTAGCATGCTTAGTCTAATTTGAGAGACTATCAGAGTTTCTCAAACTGCATTATTACATGGATCTCTTTTTAAAAAATCACCTAAGAATATGTTACAGATATCTTAAGATTCAATGAGATAAACAACGAAAAAGAAGGTAATTAGAGAATGGTGAGAGAATAGGGTGGAGATATAGAGAGTGATCATATTATAAAGGACTTTATATGTCATCCGTGCAATTTGATTGTCATCCTAAGACAGTGGGGCCACTAAATTGTAGGTTGGAGAATGCCTTGATGAGAATCATATTTGAGAATTATCTCTGAGTACCGTGTGGAGAATGGATTGTGGGGGAGGCAAATAAGGCAAACCAGAGAGATTAGTTGGGAGAATAATGTAATAAAATGGTGGTGTGGGGAGCAGACAGCTTATCTTTAATATAGTGTATATAAAGACCCTAAAATACTCATAATCGGTAGTTGATTTTTAATGGCTGAATAAGAGGGGGTGTTGACATTTTGAAGAGAGGTTGAAAGTCAAACATGGTTTTTATTCTTAGATTTTTAAGTTGGTCAGTGGTGTGCATGTTGGGAGAATTAATTTAAATAGAACATAAAATAAGAGAACTGCTTTGAGTTAGTGGGGAGCAACAGGTGAGATGCCTGGGTTTGGAGTAGATGTGAGCACTCGTTTTGTCGATATGTTGATTTAATAGGGGCCTTTATCTACATGGGAAAGTCTAAAGGGTAGTTACATACTTAGGTTTAAAATTCAGAAAGACATTTGAACTCTACCTATACGTTTTGGAATCATGAACAGGAAAATGATAATTAAAGTGATAATCATGTGAGAATGTGTCATAAGAGAAGAGATGTTTAAGGATGTAGGTTGGACCCGGAAAAAATTCTTTATGTTATTAAGCAATAATAAAAATGAACTACTAGGCACTGTAGGAAAGACACAACGGTGATCTAGCACCACTTGTGTTATCCTGGATAGAGCTGGATCTCATTCTACTAAGTGAAGTATCCCAAGAATGAAAAAACAAGCACCACATGCACTCACCATCAAATTGGTATTAACTGATCACACTTATGTGTAAATATAGTAGTAACATTCATCAGGTGTCAGGCAGATGGGAGGGGGGCAGAGGGGATGGGTATATTAATACCTAATAGGTGCAGTGCTCACGGTCTGACTCAGGCAGGGCAAAGGCAATATATGTAACCTAACATTTATACCCCTGTAATATGCTGAAATTAAAAAAAAGAATGGTTCAAGAGTGAGGATGAAAATGTTAAGATACATTGCTATTGTACTTATTGTCTAAGTGCAGAAATGTTTTGTCTTAACAACTAAAAATGAAACTCTAAATTAAATATTTGTATTGTTAAAAATAGTTCCTTTCAGAGAAGTTTCTCTGGTGGGAATAAATATGGTAGATATTGAAAAATCTGAAAGGCAGACATTATTTGATAATAGATTTCACTGGAGTTTTCATATGTCCTATAATTTTATTTTTATAATAACAAAAAAGATTGTAAAAAAAATAATTGTAAAAAGATACAATCATCTAGACTTTACACATGAATAAATGGGTTTATTGACACCACAAAAGTTTGTATTACATATAGCCAGTTCAAGGTGTCTGTTCATCCAATATTGAAACAAAGAGTTTAGTAATTTATCTTCATGACAGGGAAAATAGAATAATATTAGATGAAGTTATTTTGCCAGTAAGCATTTTCTTCATTGTATAATCAGGTGCTCAGAGAATAGATCTCTCAGTATTTCTGAATACTGGTGGTAGACGGTGAAGGGGTGAGGGATGCGGCTATTCTAAAATGCAAGGAATTTACTTTCTACGTATCAAAGAAGCAAGTGGAAAATTGTCTTTAGAGATTATTTTTATATTAATAATGGGATTACTATTGTTTGTGCAGATGTGAAATGTATTCTTACAATATCTACGTTATCTCCTTGGGGGTGCTTTTTGACATTTGCATGAAATGATGCAAATATTCAGATTGGGATAAAGATGGGGGACGGAGTTTATCCTTCTTTCAAATTTGTGGTGAGTGTAGTTTATGAATGAAGGCAAAGATGAGAGAATGCACTCTGATTTAGAAATAAAATTTCTAATTCTTCCCTCTGATTATTTTTGTTTGTCTTTAATGCAAAACCACCATGCTAGTCCCTATCACTGTCATCCCTCACCTGGCCAATTGCAATAGCCACCCAGTTGGTTTAGCTTCATCTGCTCTGGCCACTCTTCAATTTATTCTGTGCTGGAAGATTGACTTCAAGTGTGAGAGAAAGAGAGAGATCTCAAGAGTGACTACAGAGTAGGCCACAACAACTGGGACAAACCTGCAAGTGATTCCATTGAAGTGGAAGAAAAGGGGGTTTATTTTACATGTAATACCAGATGGAGAAACTTAATAGGCAGATGTATATATTAGTCTTGACTTCAGGGACTAGATCTACACTGAAGATAAAACTTTCGACATTATCAGCACGTATTACTATTCAATAATTAAATGATAAATCTAGTTCCAATCATTTGGGTAGTGTATATGGATCAAAATAAAAGTATGACAAAATTTGACCTTCAGAAATTCAAAACTTGAGAGGTCAGAGGGTGGAAAGGACTCTAACAAAGGAGACTAATTAATAGCTGTTAGTGAGATGGGGTGATGGGAGAAATACAAGAACATAGTTTCCAGGAAACCAAGTGAAGGGAATGTTTGAATAAGGAATAAGCAACTCTGCCAAAATATTAGTTTTGCGGAGTTCAATTACTGCTTAGACATTGGTAACACTGAAATCTGAGAAATTTCCACAATATAGAGTTAAACGGTAATTTCAGGCTGAACAATTTTCATGAAATATTGGGGAAAAGAGTTATTAGAGTTGAATCAAGAATAAAGGTAGATAAAGTGGCGACGGTGGAAGTAATCAACATATGTAAACAATTTTGCTAAAAAAAAGAAATAGAGAAATTGGATGATATCTGGAAGAAGATATTAAGGTAGGGTTCTTTTCATGACACTGTATATTGTTATGCACAGAGAGATACTGTGATGGTTAAGAAAATAAAATTATTACAGGAGCAAAAATCCTGAATAGGAACTGGAAGATGGTATTCAGTGCATGGTAGATGGTGACCTTAGAAGAGATTAGGAGTAATCCATTCATTCAAATCAGTGGGAATTTAGAACATATATATGAATTTAGAAGCATTTAGAATTTAGAAGTGAGAAGTTGTGGTCATTTGAAAAGAATGAATTATTTGAATTATTTGTAAAGTAGTTATCATGTAGATTGGGAGACCAAGATGCCTGGGTGAACGTGCTAGTATTAACAAGTTGCACCAAAGAACCCCTTGAGGTGTATGATTATATGATAAAGTTAAAGTAAGACTGGTCAACATGGTTGTTTGATTTCTTCCATTCACGTTTAGCTATTCACGTGTAGTCACAGAGTAAGCCAACATGAGGGTTTCATTGGGTTACAATGTTGCCACATGAAAGCAGGAAGCTGAAATTATATGCAAAAGTATTATTATGATTATAATTCATGGAATCCAATATGGATAAGGGTTAAAATAAAATCGTGAGTGGCAGATGATGATGCTCAAAATTATTGAATATGAGAATGTCAGGGAACTGAGAGACCAAGGTTTTAGATTGAATTTCTGACTGGATAGTAAAATCACCAAGAATGAAAGCAGGAATAATGATGGACAAAAACAGAGAGAATGATGCTTAATCAGTTATTACTTTAGTGTATAGAGGTGTCCCTATTACTAAGTGTAGGACTGGGATTAAATCCCAAATATTTTTAGTCCTAGTCGAGTGCACTTTCTACTTATCTATGAAATTATATATTTAATATTCTGCATAATTCTTCTCAGAAGCTACGTAAGTCTTATTTTATAATCACTTCCACCGATATTCAGCAATTCACATGGCACGTAGAAAATTTGTGATATGTGAACACACTAATTCCTGTCTACGGAGAAATGTAGACATGCTCACTAGGAAAAATGTGAGAATCATGCACTCGCCCAAACACTTTGATTTATCCCTCCATTTTTTTCTACTGGGAAACATGTGCCGTGCCTAATATTTACAAATACAAGGAACACAAAGATGAATAGATCGGTTTTATACCTTGGCAAAAAAGACATGCAAAGAAATAATTATAATATTAGGTTTTATTTTGATAGGTATAAATTATAATTTGATCACCAAGGAGATGCCTGATCCTCCCTAGGTAATTCTGCCTCATAGTGTCAACTTTCAAAATAAGTTTAAAAAGTAAGCAGCCATGTCAGAGAGGGGTTATACAAAAGGGGAAATAGCATAAACTAGGAAGCAGGCATAAAGATTCAGAAAGGATGCAAATTTAGTCATGTTCTCAAGTTCAGAGATAATAGCTTATATTTTGTATAACTGTTGTGTAGAAGGAGAAACTTTGAATTTCGAATCTAATCTTTAAAGAATTTCAACCAAAATTAATGATCTATATATCCCTTTTAAATAACATTCATTATATTTAGATAAAAATGCTACCTCTCAGTATTTCCAGAGTCTCCCTCTTCACCCCCTGATCAATTCACAATCCTATCCAGATGACATTCCACACATGAGTTTATGTAATCTTGTGGTGTTGAAGTATGCACTGGCTAGCATTTCCAGAGGCTTGGCTTTCTTCATTATTTTCCTGGATTGCTGATACAGGCTACTGACTTCTAAAGGTGATGACATGTGTAATTTCTTGTCTTCAGCAGGGTCAAGTGATTACCTTCACTTAGGGGCATGTGTAAAATTGGGCATGTGTAAAATTATCCATGTACAAATATTCAGGAGAGCATTCTAGCCAGAGGGAGCAGCTTTTTCAAAGGAGCTGAAGTAAGATCATGAAGACATGTTCTGGTGTGGCTTGAACTGAATATGGGAGGGTGAAGGAGAAGGAAATGATGTGGGAGAAATCAGAAGTCTGAGCAGAGTTCTGGGCCTTCTATGTTAATCTAAGGACAATTTTATTTTTTCCTGAGTGATATGGGAATGCTATCAATTTCTTTCTATTTTTCTCATCTTACTTATATTAGTGGGTGAAAGAGAATGAGGGGTTAGCAGAATGCATTGAATTCTGCCTTGGATGTCTTTGTTCTTCAAAATTCTTATTACATTTCACTGACAGTGCTGTTGAGCATTTTTTTTTTTTTCATATATCTGTTGGCCATTTGTATTTCTTTTACCGAGAAATTTCTATTCAGGTCTTTTGCCCATTTTTAAATTGGGTTATTTCTTTTTGTTATTGTTGAGTTGTTTGGATCCTTGTATATTTTGGCTATTAACCCCTTGTCAGATGTATGATCACAAACACATTCTCCCATTCCATAGTTTGTCCCTGTGTTCTATTAATCATCTCTTTTGCAGTGCAGAAGTATTTTTAGTTTGATGTCATACCATTTGTCTATTTTTGTTTTGTTGCCTATGCTTTTGAGGTTTTATTTAAAAAAATTCTTGCCTAGACCCATGTCATGGGAGCTTTTTTCCTATATTTTATTCCAGTAGTTTCATAGATTTGGGTCTTACATTTAATTAAATCTTTTTTTTTTTTTTTTTTCTTTTTGACACAAAGTGTTGCTCTGTTGCCCAGGCTAGAGCACAGTGGTGCAACCATAGCTCACTGCACCTTTCAACACCTGGCTGCAAGCTATTTTCCTGCCTCAGTCTCCTGAGTAGCTGGGACTATAGTCATGTGCCACCAAGCCTGGCTAATCATTTAAGTCTTTAATGCCTTTTCAGTAAATTTTTACATATGATGACATATAAGAATCTAATTTTCTTCTTCTACATGTGGATATCCAATTTTCTCAGCATCATTTATTGAAGAGGCTGCCCTTTCCACATGGTATGTACTTAGCACCTTTGTCAAAAATCAATGGATGTTTGTTTCTGGTCTTCTTATTCTCTTCCATTGGTCTATATGTCTTGTATTTTTTGCCAGTATCATACAAATTTTAGCATTGTTTTTTATATTTCTGTGAAGAATGTCATTGGAATTTTGATAGGAATTGCATTTAATCTGTAGAACACTTTGGGTAGTATGGACATATTAACTCTATTGATTCTTTCATTCCATGGACATGAGATACCTGTTCATTTTTTGTCTAGTTAAGTTTATGCCATCAATGTTTTATAGTTTTTATTGTAGAGATTATTCACTTTCTTGTTTAAATTTATTCTAGGATATTGTATTTTTTTTAGCTATTATAAATAGGATTGCTTCCTTGATTTCTTTTTCAGATAATTCTTTATTGGTTTATTGGAATGCTAATGAATTTCATATGTTGATTTTTTAATCCTGCAAGTTAACCTAATTCATTTGTTACTTCTAATAGATTTTTGCTGGAGGCTTTGGAGTTTTCTGTATATATGATCATGTTATTTGCAAGCAGGGAAAATTTGTCTTTCTTCTTTTGAATTTATGGAAAGGAGAAAACCCATTATTTTTTTCTCTTGTCTGATTACTCTGGCTAGGACTTCCAGCACTATCTTGAATAAAATGGTAAAAGTAGATATTCTTGTCTTATTCTAGATCACAGAATGCTTTCAGCTTTTCCTTATTCTGTATGATGTTACTTGTGGGTTTTTCATGTATGTTCTCTGCTTTGTTGAGGTATTTCCCTTCTATACCAAATTTGTTAATATTTTTCACCATGAAGAGATGTTGAAATTCATAAAATGCTTTTTCTATTTCTATTGAAATGATCATATGGTTTTTGTCCTTCATTCTGTCTATGCAATGTATCTGATTTCTTGATTCATGTAAGTTGAACCATCCTTGCATCTCTGGGATGAGTACCACTTGATCATGGTGAATTATCTTTTTTATGTGTTGGTAGATTCAGATTGCTAGTTTTTCTTGAGGATTTTTGCATCTATGTTCATCAGGGATATTAACCTGTAGTTTTGTTGTTGTTATGTTCTTGCCTAGCTTTGGTATCAGGATAATGCTGGCTCATGAAATGAATTAGTAGGAATTCCCTCTTTTTGAATTTTTTGGAATAATTTGACACAAATTGATATTAGTTCTTTTTAAAAAAGTTTTATAGAATTCAGCAGTAAAATCATCTCGTTTTGGGCTTCTCTATATTGGGAAACTTTTATTACTGATTCAATCTCATTACTTGTTCTTGGCTTGTTGAAGTTTTCTATTTCTTCCTGGTTCAATCTTGGTAGGTTGTATGTGTTCAGGAATTAATTCATTTCCTCTTGGTTTTCACCACTGTGTTAGCATGTACTCGTTCCTAATAATCTCTAATGACCCTCTGTATTTCTTTGGTAACAGATGTATTGTTTCCCTTTTCATTTCTGATTCTATTTATTTGGATCTTCTCTTTTCTTTTCTTGGTTAGTCTAGCTAATGATTTATTGTTTTATCTTTTATCTTTTTGTTTTGTTGATCCTTTGTATTGCTTTTTATAATCTCTATTTTCTTTATTTCTGCTTTGGTCTTTATTGCTTCTTTCCTTCTACTAATTTTGGATATAACTTGTTCTTGTTTTTCTAGTTCCATGAGGTAAATCATTTGGTTATTCATTTAAAATCTTTCTATTTTTGATGTAGGCAT
>RJWJ010034206.1:0-17510 GCA_004363605.1 Indri indri | reverse complement strand
TGTCAGAGGGAGGTGCATCTGGCCCCACTGCACCTTTTGCCACCATTGTTTAAACCAGTCGTTCTCAGGTGGAGAGGCTCAGACCAGCAGAGTCACTATCACCCAGAAACTTGTTAGAAATGCAAACTCTCAGCACCCCCAGACCTGCTGGTTCAGAGACTCTGGGAGTGCTCCCAGGGATGCTGGTGCACACTCCAGTCTGAGAACCACAGCTTCCATCCAATGAGCCTCACCTGGTTGCATTATCAGCCAGAGCCCCCGAACCTCCTCCCAGGAAATGTTAACAGTACGCCAAAGCCCAGGAACCACGTGGAGAGCTGGGTTTGACTGATGCTGCCCCACCAGTGCTGCTCTGTAGCAGTGCTTTAAGGAGAACAGGAGGAACACAGAGGGGTTTTAGAGCAGGAAAGTACTCAGTATGATAATGGTGAGTACATGTCATTACGCATTTGTCAAAATCCACAGAATATACAACACCAAGAGTGAGCCCTACTGTAAACTGGGGACTCTGGGTGAAGAGGACACATCAACGTAGGCTTGCTGACTACAGCAAATGTGCCACTCTGGTGGGGATGCGGACAGAGGAGGAGGCTGAGTATGTGTGGGGCGCAGGGGAGATAGGGCGACTCTCTGTACCTTCTGATCAATTTTGCTGGGAACCAAAAACTGCTCTAAAACATAGTCTATTAAAAAAAAATCTTCCAGGTGATTGTGATTCAGGTGGTCTGTGGAGCCTGGCCTGATGCTCCAGAGGTAGATGGGACAGCCAGGCTTCAGAGACAGCAGGTAGAACCACCTAGGTCTAGAGTCATCAGGGAAAATTCTAGAAGGAGGGAGTCAGGCTGACGACTGAAGTAGGGAAAAGTGGAGGTGGAAGTGGGGGTGAAGAGCAAGGGCCTGAAAGCACTTCCTCGTAGCCCACTCATTCATCCAACCCTGTCCTTGGCAACTTCCTCATTCTGGCAGGGTCAGGGGATCCAGTGCTGGCCTGGGACGCACCCCACTTGGAGTCAGAGTTCCCAGTTCCTAGCAAGCCAGCTGGATCCAGCCACCATGTGTATCTGCTCTGACCTCGGTTTCCTTGTCTGTAAGTAGGGTGCTGTGGGGCATGAATGAAACACAGCACAGTGCCTGGCACAGGGTAGACATGCAATAAACGCAGGCTTTTATTAGGTCATTAAATATGAAATGTCCAATTTCGAATTAAAAGTTTAGTTTATTATATCTCAAGAAGCAGTACAATCTATCAAAGTATGCACCTGAACTATTGATATAGTTTTGCCACGACCACCGTAAACTATTGGTAGCTTGTTTACACCAGCGGCAAAGAAGCCTGGAGGGCGAGTGGCTATGAAATTGCAACAGGCATTTTGCACAGCTTGTCGAGAATTGAGTATTTTCCCTTGCAAGAAGTGGTCCAAAGCCTGGAAGAAGTGGTGGTCAGTTGGTGCAAGGTCTGGTGAATACAGTGGATGACAGAAAGTTTCCCAGTCCAGCTTCTGTAGTTTGAGTGGCATGATTTGTACAACATGTGGTTGAACGTTGTCTTGCAAAAGGATTGGCCTGTCTCTATTGATCAATCTTGGCTGCTTAATCGCAAGCATCCTCATTATTTCGTCCAACTGGTTGCAGTAGACATCTGTCATCGATTGATCAGGTTTCATGAAGCTGCAGTGTATAATCCCAGTGCTGGACCACTACACAGACACCATTAGCTTTTTCTGATAAATATTCGGTTTTGGACTGTTTCGGCCCTTCATTTTTATCCAACCATTGTGCTGAATGCTTGCAGCTGTCAAAAGGAATCCATTTGTCATCACAGGTAACAGCATGGTGTAGAAATGGTTTACCTTTATGTCGTGACAGCAAAGAAAGGCAAGCTTTGAGATGATTTCTCTTCTGATACTCGCTTACTTCATGCAGTACCCATCTACACAGCTTCTTTACCTTGCTGATTTGTTTCAAATGGTCCAAAATTCACGTCAAACGTTGCTAATTCATGCACAGGTTGAGATGGATTCGCTTCCGCTACAGCTTTCAGCTCATTATCCACCTTGGTCTCTGGTCACCCATGCAGCTTATTTTCGATATTAAAATCACCAGAATAGAACTTCTCAAACTATCGACGCACTGTGTGTTCATTAGCCACATCCTTCCCAAACACTTCATTGATATTTTGAGCTGTCTGTGCAGCATTGGTTTAACTATGGAACTCGTATTTGAAAATAACAAATTTTTTACTTACCCATGGTTTCACAAAAATTGCTCCAAAAAAATTTGAAAGATAATCACAAGCCAAACCATGAATTTGAAAGAATGAGGATGTACCTTTACAACAAAATTAAAACAAGAAGTGTCAAAGTGAAATGCCAGAGATAACAACCATCAAACTTAGTACTTAAGGAAATCGGACATTTCATACTTAACGACCTTAATATAAACTGGCCGATAGAGACTGGAGCCCACGGCCACTGCGTAGAAACAGCATCTAGACAATGGATGCTCTTGTCTCCTGCCAGCACAATCTCTCTGGCTTGGAGGCCAGGCTTAAAGCCAAGAGGGAATCCTTTATCTCACGCCCAGAAACAGACCCTACGTTTACAAAGACAAGCTAGAACCACTGGGACAAAAAAATCCGCTTCACTTCATAAATGCTCACTAAGTGCCTACTCCAAGCCAGACACCCATCCAGGAGCTGGGGGTGCAGAACTCATACCTGCTTGATTACAGAGAGTCTCCAATCCACTGAAGGGCGGGAAGGACACCCTTGGGGCTGTTGGCTTCCCACTAGGTGGCCACTCCTGGCAAGGGGCGCTCCGCTGGGGTGGAGGCTCAGGAGAGCGACACCGTGTCCTGACGGGCATGGCTGCTTGAGACCAATGTTCTAGAGCAGCGGTCCCCAGTCTTTTTGGCACTGGAGACTGGTTTCACGGAAAACGATTTTTCCACGGACTAAGAGTGGGAAGGTGGGGTGTCGTGGGTAGGGGTGATGTCGAGCTCAGGCAGTGATACACAGTCCATTTCCTAACAGGACATGGACCGGTACTAGGCCTTTGGCCCGGAGGATGGGGACTGCAGCTCTAGAGGGAATCCAAGGGTCTATAACGCAGAAAACAGCACACCTTCTGCCTCCTGTGGTTTTTTCCGTTTTATTATTTTGCATAAGCCAATTATTGAAATATAGCATATGATAAGAAAGCAAGCACATACCAAAAATGATGAATATGCACAAACTGATAACCAAGATGAAGACAGAGAATACTGCAGGACCCCAGCAAGCTGGTGGTCTGCCCCCAAAGGTGACTGCCAGCCTGTCTCCTACACCCACAGGGTAGTTTTGTCTGGTCAAGAATGTCACGTAAATGGAATTGTACATGAAATACGCTTCTGTGTCTGGCTTCTTTGGCTAAATACCATGTCCATGGGACCCCCCCGTGTCAGCATGTGGCAACTGTTGCTTCATTCTCCTTGCTGTATGCGACACGATTCCAAGATGAGAACATGACACAACCTATGTGCTCACTCTATGGCGGATAGCATTTGGTGGCTTCCACTTTAAGGCTATCAGGGATACTGCTGCTGGGAACATCCTATGCATGTCTTCTGGTGGACACAGCACTCCTTTATCCTGGGTATATGCCAGGGTGGAACTGCAGGGTCAAAGGGCAGCTTTAACCGGGCCATGGGCCCAAACCCCACGCAGCCCTCAGCCCCTTACCCTGCTTCGCTTTCCTCCCCACCCTCTCACCCACCACACACACTTATTTATCTGTTTTCAGTCTCTAGATCTTTTAGACACAGACGCTCCACAAGGGCAAGGATTTTTGTTGCTTTCACCGCGTATCCCCAGAGCCTCGACATTGCCTGACCCGGAGCAGATATCAACAGACACATGCAGGCCGCCTGAATTTTTGTGCTCAGCAGTGCGCAAGCTGGGGACTCCTCTCAGCAGCCCCTCCAAAGTCTCCCTCACACAGTGCCTTCCCAAAGCCCGAGGTCTCCATCCTCTTCCGGTCCCTGGCCCCAACTACCAGCCAGGCCTTGGGTGGAGACTGAGCACCCCTAGCAGTTCCTGCCATTGCCCAGGACAAACATACAGGCTCTTGGGGAAAGTCCAGCCTCAAGCCTTGGCCTGGTGAAGGCCAGCCCAGTGGAGTGGCAAAGACTCCACAGACATTGCTGAGCACCAGCTGGACGCCGAGCACCTGGTGAGCTCACTGCCAGGGGGTGAGTCGGGCAGCCTGACGGGGCTAGAGCAGGCAAGACGTTCAGCCACGGGGAGCTCCAACAAAACTCAACCTGACCTGGTCCAGAGAAAGCAGAGAGGGCTTCACAGAGGAGGTGTCTCAGGAGTTGCCTCTTCCAAGACGCCAGGAGTTCTCCCCAGGCAGAGAAGGCTGGGGTGGGCAGTGCCAGTGGAGACGAGAATGTGCAGGGGGGTGGGCCGTGAGTGTAGGGTTGAGGGACAAAGCCCACCCCTGGTAGAGCAGAGGGGAATGGGGGAGCAGGAATCAGAAAGATCACAGGGCAGGATGGTGGTGGGGACAAAGAAATGCCAGGCCAAGGCCTCTGGTCTCCTGACAGCAGCGTGGTGAGTGCAGGCTTCTATGGCCCACCCATGCCAAGAAAGCACCTGTGACCTTGTTGAACTGCAGGCTAACTCGACAGGTCTGGGGGCCCGAGGGTCTGCATTTCGCACAGGCGCCCAGCAGTGAGGCTGTCGCCGGTGCCCAGACCACACTGGGAGCGGCAAGGGCGTAGGGGAGCAGGATTAGGAGACGGCAGCAGTGCACCCCACGAGTGAAGAGGGACCAGTGCGGTGAGGTGAAGTTGAAACAGCAACCAGAGTCTTAAAGAGCTCAGCCCGCCCAAGGCCAGCTGTCAGTGTGGCAGCGACAGCTCTTCACACTGTCAGCCATTCCAGAACCTTCCACAATGCCTCAGAAGAGGGCCTCTCCTCCAGAGCCTCAGACCCCGGCGTTGCCGAGGCAACAGCCCACAAACACAGGGAGCCCAGGCCTCAGTGCCATAAACAACCCTGACAGATTCAATAAATACAAATGTACTACAGCAATTTGTGGGGAATTTATGAGAAATTAAAAATTCAACTTGGACAATAAACAACCCATTTCAGAATTTGCCCCACTTAAAGTTAAATAAACCGCATGTGAGCATTTTTCAAGCATGATGTTTCGAGGCTAAAAACGGGCCTTGCCAGGAATGCTTCCTGAGCCTCCTGAGCCGGGTACTGCTGGGTAGAGCACCCTGAGTGTCCGCTCAACCAGAGGGGACTTCGCAGCCCACAAAGCGCCTGCACCTGCAAACTGGGCCCCCCAAACGCCACCCTGGGGACAGTGGGGCAAGTGTGAGTAGCCCTGTTGTGATGATCCTCAGAGGACTGGCCCAAAGCACAGTGACTCGCCCAAGGTCACGCACTGGTCAAGGTCAGAGGCAGCATGCGAGCCCAGGTCACCATGACTCTAAATCCACCACGTGCACACAGGCAGCCACGTGTCCACGGGCTACACACAGAAACGCTGCACCTGAGAGAGGTCTGATGTGGGAAGCTGGCTGAATTTTCTGGAAATCTGTCCTACTGAAAGAGCATCAAAAGGGCTTGCTTCAAACAGACTGACACAAATCCCCCCTCCACACTCACTCACTGCCTGAGTGGGGCAGGAGGACTGCAGTCCCTCGATTCTGCAGCATGAACATGCAACGTCACCAGGCTTTCTTCAAGACAAAAGGCTAAGAAAGGAGACAGACAGACTTGGAGAGGTCATGTGGGAGATCTCCTAGCCCTGCTTTCTGAAAAGTCAGGGATTCACAGAGGTGAGGGTGAAGCAGGACCCGAGAGATCCTATCAGCTACCTTTCAGAGAAGGAACCAGAGCCCGGCCAGGGCTGTGCAAGGCTGCAGGGGTGAGCAGCAGAGCCGGCAGGGAGCCCAGGCCTGCGGGCTGTGGCACAGGCTGCCTTGGCTTAATGCTGTCTCCCACGGGTGCCACACAACTCAGGACTCGCCCACCAGGTGCCCTGATGGGGAGAAAAAGGATCATGACCCGTGATTCCACCAGCACCATATGCCAATCATCTCTTAAGGGGCTACTTACAGACAAGTGGGGGAGACTCAGACCGGCCACGTCGCGCTGGCAGGACCCTCCCCAGCTCCCTTCTCCCAGCTCTTCTGAGGTGGCCCCGTGGTTGTCTGTCTCCCTGAGCTACCAGTGCAGAAGAGGCTGGAGACTTGGTCATCTCGGAATCCCCAGAGGACAGCAGAGGGCCTGCCGCTGGGCCTGGGTGAACGTCCAGCAAGGAAGGAATAAAGGGACTGGCCCCTGCAGGGCCCCAGCCTGGTGAGTCCATCGGTTCTCAAAGGAACAATCACAAGCCACCCAGTGATGGAAATGGGTCCATGGGACGACAGCCACAGAAGCATCTGGGAGGGCCACACTGGAGTCTGGGTAGGGCCAGAGGACCCTGGGTCCCCTCCCAATGGAGGCCACAGGCCTCACTGCTGCTCTGCCCTGAGGTCCACAGGGTCACCAGGCAGGGTGGATGACGCACTGGTCACTCCTTGCTGACTCCCCATCTCCTCTCTGTCCTGCCCCAGATCCAAGAGGCTGACCTCTATGGAACGCATCGCTCAATGTCCACGGCCTCCAGCTACATCCGGCTGACAGGGGCACTGGCAGAAGACCAGAAAGCAACAGGAGAGACGAGCTGGGGTATTCACTCCCCTCGCCCTCCCTGCTTTAGTGACATGCCTTGGGCAGTAACTGCAGCTCCCTACGGCCACCCTCACGGAGCTCCAGTGACACTCTTGCCCTTACCCGCCGGCCAGAGGAGCAGTAACAGCTCCCACTGCTGCCAGGCTCTGGGTGCCTCACCAGCCCCTTCTGCTCCCTGAATCCTGCTAGCACCTCTACACACAGCCCCCAAGCTAAAGTCTCTTCATCACAACCATCCGGGTAAGCTCTCTTCCTGCCAGGTTCCTGGCTGATAGGAAGAGGGACAAGGTCTGGGTCACCAAACACACAGGATCAGACGAAGGGAACAAACTTGAGCTGGGGAGACCAGCGCAGAACCACTGTGCAGGGCAGGCAGGGGTGGACCCGTCCGCCAAGACAGAGGCCAGGAGGAGGGGACACAGTTGGGATCAGGTGAGCATCAGCAGGGACAGTGGACCAAGCTCGGGAACAGAGGTGGCCCACTCAAAGTGATGGGAATTGGGAAATTCAAGAAGGGCACGGCAGGTTTTTATGGGAAACCAGAGAGGTCTGGTTAGCATGGGGGTGGGGTGGGGGTTGGAGACATCAGAATAGAAGAGCCCAGGCCATAGGCGACAAACAGATCTGAGTGCAGAGACCCACAGTGGTTGGTGCTTGCTCCCTCTGTGACTTGAGATATGTCAACTTAAGCAAGTGACAGATCTGAGCCTCGGTTTCCTCATCTGGAAATGGGGAGAATTATAAATAGCACCCATCTCACAGAGCTATTGTCAGAACTAGTAAGATAAAGTAAAAATGTCCAAGGCAGAGGAGGACACAGGCTCCACAACAACAGGAATTTGGCTCAAAGTCAGGTGACCAGGATTCACTGGGACAGTGACCCATATCCACACTGAAAACTCTGCTCTGAAGTCTGGGCTGGCCGCATTCCACTAGGGAACCACTGTGGAGTTCGACTCAGGGCTACACCCACTTGCGCCACCCTAAAAGGGAACCTCACATGCATGCTGGTGTTTGATACTCTTTTCAAAAATTAACTTTCTGCACTGCAGTTCCCTGAGTACAACTGGCAGCCAAAGGACAGGGATGAATCCTAAACAGCCCTCCCCAGCCCTCCCCCCAGCTATAGATCACTGGTCAAGGGCTCTGAGCAGGCTGTAAGGTAAGTGCTTTAATACTCTACCTCAATTAGCCTTCTCGACCTCAGGGGTAGGTGCCATAACTCCCTCCCGCAAGTCCACGCTCCCCGCGCCCTTCCCTGGGTCAGGAGCAATCGCAGGGCAAAATGTCCATGGGCAGAGCTGCCCCAGCCCCCGTGGGCGGACAGGGGTGGCTCGGGGTGTGAGAGAGAAAGGAAGGCGGGAGGGAGAGCACGTGAGAGAGGAACAGGTGCCGCGTAAGCACCTGGTGCACACGCGGTAACAGGCCATCAGTTTGGAAGGACACACTCCAGCGCAACGTGCCCTTCCTGTAATTCTCCAAAATGTGTGGGTTTTTGTTTCCCCCAAGAAGTATGTATTACTTTACAGACTGCAAAAATAATAAATATGATTTGTTATTTACAGAGCCCAATGAAATAATCACAGACTTGCCCCCACAACCTCAGAACTGGATGTTTATCACAATACTACTTATGACGGTGACAAACCAGAGCCACGGCCGGCACCCACCCAGGGAATCAAGTAACTTCAGTTACAGTCAGAGACTATCACGCAGCCACTGAGAAAAGCAGGCTGAGTAGAACACGTAACGGAAGGGGGAGCACCCAGTGTGCCTGCGGGGACAGGTCACAACAGGATCACAACTTTGATTAAAATTGCATCAAGGCCAGGAGCAGTGGCACACACCTGCAGTCCCAGCTACTCATCAGGCTGAGGCGGGAGGATCGGGTGAGCCCAGTTCAAGACCAGCCTGGGCAACGTGACAAGACCCTATCTCTAAAAACATTTAGGAAAAAAAAAAAGCATCAGTGTGTGTGCCATTCCTATGCTCAAAGGACGTGCATGAAGTGTGACTGCTGGTTATCCTTGGGCTCGGGGGGAGACACATTTTGCTCTCATCACAAGCTACCCAGAGGCTCACTGGACCTTCCTCAAAGACACTTTCAAACCCACTTCTGGAGGATCAGAAAATCGTGCAGGACAGAGGCCTGTTCCATGCCACTGGAAGCACTGAAATGGGTCAACAACGGCCCAGCTAGTGGGTCTCCCTGGTCCACAGCCAAGGCCAAGGCCTGGCCTAGTGCACACCAATGTGTTTTGTCTTCTCCTCAGGGTAAGCTGGATGGGCAGGGGTCCCTGTACCCACTGAACAAGGGAAAGCACTGAGGCCTCAGATGGCAAAATAACTGAGGGACCTAAGCCGTCAGCCCGGAGCATTTGGTCAGTGGACAACTTTATTCGTCAAGTCCTGCTTCTTGCCAGGCCCCACAGCACAGGGTTTGGGGGAGAGCTAGGCCTCACATTTATCAAGTTCAATAAATGTGGGCCCCACCCCCACCATCTCTCTCCTCCCACAGCAGGCCCCTCCCCACGTCCACACTCCTAGGCCATTAGCTCAGTCCCAAAGGCATCCTTGCCCAACCAGGCTTCTGACGACCCTGTCAAAACACTGTAAATAACTAATTTCCACTTGGCAGGGCCTGTGGCAAAAATACTGCCCAGGCAGAGAGCACGGAGTGAGCCAAGGGCTGCCTCCATGCCAGGAAACCCACACCCCTCCTGCCTGGGGACCCCCGGAGCCCACCCACCTGAGATGGGAGAGACTGAGCAGAGGCCAAAGTTCTGCCCACTGAGACAGGAGGGGGAGCGTCACAAGACCCTTGAGTCATCTCAGGAGCAAGAAAACCAGCGAGCAGCTGAAGGTCCTTACCACACCACAACGCCGCACACCACCCTACGCTGCCCGCGTCTCCCCTAGGAGGGCCTGACAGTTTTGCAAAAGGCCCTCTCACCTGCCCTCACCTCATCTCATTCATCAGTCTTGTCACCATCCAGCAGATGGGCCTCAGAGAGGTTGTGCCACTTGCCCGGGGTTATACAGCTACAAAGGGACGGAACTGGAACTAGGGCCAGGTCACTGGACTCCCACCAAGCAGGCAGCCTCCGGAGCAGTAAAGGCACAGGCTTTGCCATCTCACACCCAGAAGCCAATCTCTACCTGTGTGAGCCTCAGTCCTCTCTCCTGGCAAGTGGGGATGCTGACGCTGGAGCTCAGGAGGCAAGGCACAAACAGAAGTTATCACTGTTGCTGTAGGGACTGATTCACAGAAGCCCAGCCCAAAGACACCAAATGCATTTTGGAATTTTTACATGGGCATTACAGAACTCTGCAGCAATCCTACCCAGTGCTTACTGCCCAGACGCCAGGGCTGGTGGACTTCTTGTGGAGAATCCAGGAGCTCTAAACGTTCCCCCAAGACACCTGGTCAAAGTCCTCCCCACTCCTGCACCCCACTCCCATCAGAACACTGGGAGCCTCCCCAAGTGGCTTCTGCAGACGTGTCGACTGAGCCCCACACCACTGCCAAGTTCCCAGGACACAACTGCAGAGCCGGGCACCAGCGGGCTGGGATTTCCTTATAGGGCATGCTCTAAGGCCATTCCACGAAGTTCAGAGGAGAAAGACTCGGATTCACAGTCATGCTGGAAACAGGGCACCCAGAGCAGCCAGGTCTCGGAAGAAGCCATCTCTGGCCGCCACTTGTGCAGAACGACAGAGACTTGGGAGAAAGCCGGGAGCCACCGTATTTCCCAGGGGAATTCTCAAGCCGGGGGTGGATCAAGGGGAGAGGGAAAGACAGCCAAGTTACAGCTCTGGATTCATAAAATGTTTGGAAAAGGCGTGAAATTGCTGTGCAGGGGACTCCCTGGGACCACCCCCAGCCAACGAGGAGCTGGCACAGCAGGTCTGGGGTGGCGTCTCATGTGGCAGGTCGGGAGTAAGCACCCCTTGGAGGTGACCCCTTCACCCCATCATGGCCGGACCCCAGGAGCTCCCAAAAGAGGGAGAAAGTAAATCAGCCCATGCCCCCAAATGCACCCCAGCCGGGGCAACATCTGCTCTAAGCCCAAGCGCCCCCAGTCAGCCCTGCTGTAACCAAACCAGACAGACAAAACTTATGTTACAGACATTCTGGCTTCTTTACTTGTAAGATCCTTTATTTTGGCTCCTCTGCCTATCCAATCATTTAACTACATGACATTCATTCAGACTCATATTTCCCAGGGGCCACTGATGACGATGACGACGATGGTGGTGGCACCAGTAAATAATAATGAACAGGCTTTGTGCTATTCCTTATTGGCATTCTCTGAATCCTCAAAGCTCTATGAGATTGGTTCCATTATTCTTTCCATTTTACAGATGAGGAAACTGAGGCTCAGAAGGGGCAAGTAACTTGTCCAGCTCTTAGGCCAGAGTCCAGGTGTGCTGGACACAGCTAGCTAGCTGCAGCCTAACACCCACTCCTCATTCTCTCCTTGTCTTTAGTGACAGAATCCTGAGTCCATTCAAGGTGGCAAGGGGCCCAGTAAAAAGACTACACACCTACTGCCTGCCAGGTGTGGCTCAATTCTGACCAAGGCAAGGAGGGTGGCAGTGTAACATGGACCTTCTAGGGAGGCCACCCTGTGAGAACAGACTCAGACACGAGCAGGGGGTGCCATACTCCCTTGCCACCTTCCTGCTGCCTGAATGCAAACGCAGGATGGCTGAAGCCCCCGCAGTCGTTACCAGCAAGGAGCTCATCTCAAACCTTGAGGCCAGCATGGAGGGTGCCACGGCACAACAGAGAAAACGGGTCCATACAACTTTCTAGAGCTCCCACATCAGCCCTGGGTTGCCTGCATCCGGCTTCTTTGACAGAGAGAGAAATAAACATAATATTCTATTTATACCACTGTTACTTCCAGTTAGCTACTGGCAGCTGAGTACAAATCCTAGCCAGTACTCCAGGAGAAGTGAGGGCCGGCTCCACAGTGGAGCTGCAGGTGGACTGGGTGCTGGAGAATGGGAGCTGGCTGGGCAGAGGAGCGAGAGGGGGCTGGGGCCCACGAGAACCTCCCCACCCCCGAAGTATAACACCCCTGTGTGAGACACTCATGGAACATGTGTCCCGGCCACCATACTTCTGCTTCTGTTATAAGTCTCCCTTCTCGTCCAAGTCAGGACAAAGATTTCCCATTTGTGACACTGATGACATTCTTTAACATTTCAAGAAGAAAGATTCAATCCTCTCCCAGGTTCCCATTCTCCCTCCTGAGGACTTAAGAGAATACCTCTTCCCGTGATAACTGATCTCCTTTCCCCACATACATTGGCTGCCAGGAAGCTCAGAACTACCCTGAGGTGCTCCCATAGCAGCAGGGCTACCAGTTAATATTACGTCCTGTCCTCCTCTGTTCCTGGGCCTTGATTTACTTCTTCTATTTCAGTAGTGCTTCCTTTAGGGAAAGAGGTAGGGTGTAAAGCACATGGATCACCAAAAACCCAGGAACACCCCTAGACTATAAAATTAAGGAATGCAACTCATTTGTCCCTTTCTGAAAATAGTTAAAAGGCAAATTACCTAACAAGGTAGCACTTCATAAGAATAAAGAAAACGACTTCCAGTACATGAATACTATCTGACCTTTCAAAATGATATCATTCAAGCGCATTACATGTATTGTGCAGTCAAACCTCTCTGCTAATGATGATCTGCATTTGCACCCACTCCCCAGCGCTAGCATCACCGCCTCAGCTGCACCCCAGATCATCAGGCATTAGATTCTCATAAGGAACACGCAGCCTAGATCCCTCACATGCAGTTTACAGAGAGAGAATCGAATGCTGTGCTGATCTGACAGGAGGCGGAGCTTACGCGGTGATGCGAGCGATGGGAGCGGCTGTAAATACAGAGGAAGCTTCACTTGCTCGCCCACTGCTCACCTCCTGCTGTGCAGCCCGGTTCCCAACAGGCCACAGACTGGTACCAGTCCACAGCCCAGGGGGTGGGGACCGCAGTACTAGATGACATATCGACCTGTTGCTGAGAAAGATCTGTTCCCAGGCCCACCTTTACACACTCACTATCAAGTGCAGATGAAGAACCTTCTGCAATTCACAAATATGCAACTACTCTATTTCTTCCATTCAAAGGCACCATTAGCTGTAACATCACATTAAATACTCCCATCCCAATTACAAAAGTATGAAAAGGTTTTTTAACAGGTATTACAGAACTGAGAGAGGGAGAGAGAGAAGAAAAAAAGAACGTATTAGTATAGGCACAGGCTAACAGTGATTACGTCTAGGAATGAAATGATGGGGCACTTTTCCAGTTCACCTATTTCTATGTTTTCCACTGATTTCCCAAGATTTCTTGGAGAGATATATCTATATGTCAGAATGTATTCTAGGCTGCCACAGCCCCCAGAAGAACAGGTGTGGTCCATGGCCCTAAGGAACTCATGGAGAAGGGCAAGAAAAGCCCCAAAGCAGGCAACGACACCATGAAATGAGAAGTTCTATGCCTATGAGGTTGGGTGCAGAGGACGTGGGAGGGGGACCAGACAGCAGCAGGCTGAGCTGGGGAAGAGTGTCCAGGAAGGCTTTGAGGAGCTTGTGACTATGATCAGATCAACGCGTGTTCACCAGATGGAAGAGGAGGAGAATGTGGCAGTCTGCAGGAACAGGCCCAGCCATGTGGACGCTACATTCGGGCTCTGCGGGGGTGCTTTAAGGGTGCACATGCAGGCAGGGCCCAGGCTGCGTTCCCTGGAGCAGGAACCAACTGCGAAGGGCTTCGTGGGCCCCTCCAAGGAATGGGTCTTCACCCTGCACCCATCTGGGTGTGGTGGCCAAGCAGCAGTAAGATGGAGCTTGTTTAAGAACGACCATGTTGGCAACCAGAAGGGCCAGTCGGGGTGAGAGACCCTGGCAGAGGAGCTGCAAGGAAGCACGCATTGGGAAATCGCACAACGCCAGCAGTGGAGCATAGAGGTTAAGAGATGACCTCGGAACCAGCGTACTGGGCTCAGCGCCAGCTCCACCATCTGCTTGATGGGGGACTGGGCCACAGGCTGACTGTTTCCTCACCTGTAAAATAGGGACGATGATAAAAGTATGCTCTATTAAATGGAGATAATAGCAGCACCTCTCTGGATTGTTTTGAAGATCAGTTAACACACGTAAGTGCTTAGGGACCATCCCAAACAGTCAAGGCTGTACTCACATTTGCTTTAATCACCTCCCCTCATTATAATGAGCACCCCAAGGAGGTATCAACATGAACAATTCTTTGGGACCCAATTAACAGGAAATCAGACTCAGGAGGCCAGGCCCCATCAGCTGGCAGCGCCTCCCCCGACCCAGGAGTTAAGAACAAGGGTTAGCACTTATCTCTCAGAGACACTTACAGAGACGGTCACAGATGAATTGACAGAATGGGGAGATCGACCTCAAAAGAACCCGGCGGGGAATGAGGTAAGAAGCAACACCCATACGTGTGCTCATGTGCAGCAAGCTGACGGACGGGCATGCAGGGACCCAGAATATGATCTCTACTTTGGCATGTCATGTGGCTTTTCCATAATAGGAGCTTTTTAAAATAATAATAAATAAGCCCTCTAGAGCCCAACTGCCTGGGTTCCAATCCCAGCTACTCCACTTACTAAGTGTGCAACTTTGGGCAAGTTATTTAACCTTTATTTTAGTTTCCTTGTCCACAACACGGGGATGACAACAGTCTACACTAACAAGACTATTACAAGGAATACATGAGTTAATACATGTAAGCAGGACTGCAGCTGGCACAGGGTGTGCTCTATCAAGGTCAGCTTGTATTACCCCGAGGCAGCGTGGTGGAGCGGTGGCCACGCTGCCATCCTCACGGAAGTGTCGCATGCAGTCCAATGCCGCCTTGTACATCCCTGGCTCCCCCACCTCCCACTTCTTGCACAGAACCAGGCATGGGGACACCAAAGTGAACGACCAATCACTGGCCTGAGATACCCTGTGTGCACTGCCAGCGGGAGTGCAAAGAGATGCAAACGGTCTACAAGCCATTTGCCACCACCACACCTTAAGCCTTAAACCCACTAAAGCCATTTCTAGGCATCAACCCAAAGCAATAACCAGAGATGTGATTTAGGTCCAAAGACATCAAACCAGAAGTAACCTAGGACTTGAAGCTCTGGAGCAGAGAAATGGTTCTAGACGCTGGGACACATGGATGACGGAAAATCGATGCAGCCGCTCTAACGGTCATTTCCAAGACGTTTGAATGGCACAAGTGCTCATCCATCCCCCGAACGCAGGGGGCAAACCTATGGACACAGGAAAGCCCAACTTGGATGCATACTGTACGTAACCAAGAGTGTATTTTGTGTAAAGATATGAGCAAGACTAGAGGAAAAGACACTAAACCTGCATTCACGATTATCTCTGGATCTTCATTTTTAGGCCTGTCTTGATTTCCCGGGTTTCAACAACAAGCACATATTATTTAATGAGCAAAAGAATAATCCAGAGCTATTTTTAGCAAACACAGATCTGCAGGGCCTGCCACAGTCTTCGTGGAGCAACAGCTCAGTCCTTAATTCACTCACCCAGTAAGCAGAGCACACACCAGGGGCAGGCCACTCGTCCTTGGAGACTAGAGAGCTCTCTGGCCTTGGGAGGACACAGACAGCTCCAGCTTGGGGGATGGGGGTGTGTCTGCTGGGAGAGCAGGGGAGGTGTCACAGGCAAGGTGACATTTGGCAGATCTAAAGGCACAAACAGAAATACGAGTGGGGAGGGGCCGGAGAGGGAGGTGCCAGCTCCTCACCGAGCCCACAGACTTGCAAGGGCTCTTGACGGCCTTTGGAACTGAGCTGAAGGCAAAGTAGAGAGCATATTCACATCCCCATTCCTGCTTCTGACTGTGATGCGGTGTGCACAGCTGGACACGGAGCACGGTCCAGGGACTTCGTGTCTACACACTCTCTCCTCAGGGTCTCAGCCCTGCACCTGCGCTGCTCCCAGGAGGTGACCCACCCTGCCCAAATGGTCACCAACCTTTGAGGAGTCCAGTGTTCGTGCTAGTTTCTCCAACTGTGACGTGCGCCCGGATCACCTGGGGATCACATTTGGAGCGGCACCTGGATTACCTGGGGATCACACTCTGAGCGGCACCTGGATCACCTGGGGATCACACTCTGAGCGGCACCTGGATCACCTGGGGATCACACTCTGAGCGGCTCCTGGATCACCTGGGGATCACATTCTGAGCGGCTCCTGGATCACTTGGGGATCACACTCTGAGCAGCACCTGGATCACCTGGGGGTCACAGTTTGAGGGGCAGTGCTATGCACGACTTCACCCCAGAACCGGCGGCTACTTACTATAAAAGCAGACCCTTGCTTCTGGCTCTTTCAACTCCCCGTTCCTCAATCCATCTCTTTTCTTTGCTTTTACATAAAATGCTTACTTGGCACACTCCGAGGAGGCCGCCAAACTTTTGACGGCCAACCAAGGGTGGAGGGTACCAGGGAGATCCAGGCCCAACTCAGTGTGCTGTGGAGCGCCCTGGGGTTCTGGAAGCCTCCGAGGACTGCGACAACGAGCCCAATGACCCAGAGTACAGGGAACCCAGCGTCCCTGGCAGAGTTCTGTTGTCCTGACATGGGATGTGGGATCTTTTTTTTTTTTTAAGGGACTTGCTCAAGTTCACTCAGTGAGTCAAAGGCCAGAACTGAGAGCCGCAGCCCTCGGAAGCCACGCAGGACTGCGACATGGCGCCGGTTTCTATTTCTAACAGCAAGTCTGAAAAGCTCAAGAATAAAAATAAAACTGATGGAACTGAAACCACTCGGTGTATGTCGACAGCACTCAACAGCAACTCACAAGCATTTTCCCACAGTATTCCAAAATGGGATCCTTTTTCAACGGCTACATTAAAAAGCTGCTATGAGCAGAGTCTGATTTATATAACTCTTCCTCCTCATCCTGTCATTATTATACAAAAAATACCATGGTGATCATGCTTTCACATAAATTTGTCTCACTCTATTTGTTAACTATATCCTAAGTAAAAGAGAATGAAAATAATTTTCAATGTTTAGGAAAAAAAGAAAAAATATCTGCATTTCAAATTTAAAAAAACATCAAATCTATCTTTTAAGAAAGAATTAGTATCTATGGCCATTACCACCCTGAACGCGCCCGATCTCGTCTGATCTCAGTAGCTAAGCAGGGTCGGGCCTGGTTAGTACTTAGATGGGAGAAATGAATTAGTAAGCTAAAATCCACAATAATTAGAAACCCAAAAGTGGTACTTTGGGGGGGGGGGGCGGGACACGAAAAAAGACCACATTCGTTACACTGAGACAACACAGTTCTCTCAGTACCTCAGTTTCCTGTGTTTTCTCTTCTCATCTGCCACCATGTTCGTGAGAAAAGATGAGGAAAAACCAACTCATGCTCCTTCAACACCTGTTAGGTGTCTTGAGTCCTGGGCACTGTCATCTCCACTTAAGAAATGAGGAAAATGACGTCACGCACCCAGAAAACAGACTAACAGAAACTCAAACCCAGGTCTGGACCCTGCAGGGTGGTCAGGCACAGCTGAGGACAATCTATGTCCCCAACTGGCCTCAGAGGACCAGTGGGAACAGTGTGGGCCCAGCCAACTCCCCAACCCCGTGGCAGCCCACCCTGGAGGTTCTGGGGTCTGCTGGGAGGACAGAGTCAGGCTGAGGTGGTCTTCAAAGGGCCACTGCCCATGATGGGAGCAGACAGGATGTTTGTCTTGGG
>RJWJ010034205.1:0-17408 GCA_004363605.1 Indri indri | reverse complement strand
AGAAAAAATTCTATGTTTTTCTAAGTTTATGCACACTAAAGACCAGTAATCTTAGGGTGACTGAGTCTAACTATTGCAAAATCACAACAAGAAACATGTATTCTATAACTCCAAGTTTGCTTCATTTGGGTTGTTTTTCCTTTGGTTTCTTGTTGGGTTCAGTCATTGGAAGGCTTCATCAAGAGATCAGCGGTGGGGTAGTTCTTCTATGCTACATATCGATTTGGCACATATTCTCTGGCAATGACTGTGTCCTTTTACAAACATTACTCAGATAGGTGAAACCTGGCACTCATTCCTCCATGGCTCAAGTGCTTGCTGGGCTGCAATAATGATATTTGCTCCCCTGGATGCTTCAGCCCTAGTGGTAGTAATGAGTCCCTGCACTGACACGTGGTCAATTATAGGGAAGAAAATTTCCCAATCTTTAATAATTTGGAATATTGCTTTTGCTTGTTTTCTTTGTGCTGTAAATCTATACATAGTGCATTGTCACTTGTATTTTGTGACCCAGGTCACATTCCTAATAATGCTAGCTACAATGACTTGGCTGAAAAATTTCGCAATTTTAATTGCACATTAATTTTTCAGGTATCTTCTATTCTAATATTCTTGTTTAAGGTCCTAAAATAAACAGACAGGCTTTGGGTCAAATGGGTACATCTTAAAGGGGGCTTAAAGGGAAGCAGAGGTAAAAGATATGAGTTAAGGTGTGTTATCCTTTTCTGTTTTCAAATAACGAACCTCTTTTTTCATAATTTAATATTAATAAGCCAGGAAATACTTATATTAATGAACGCAAACTCTCTTTCAAGTTTAAGTATTTGAAATTTTCATTCTTCAAGGATTATATTCCCTATATTTCTATTCCTTACTCTGAAAGAATAATACAGTATGTTGAACCTAAAATCTAGTTCCATGTCGAGAACATGCCCAATATTTTGGACATGGTTGGAGGTCAGTATCATTAGAATTGATATAAAAATTGTGCGAATGTGAAGACAAGCTAAGTTGGTTGCTGAAAGTTCAATACTCACGGGTTTAAATTTAATAACTATCACCAGATTAAATTTTTTGTTCAATCTTGGAAGCCGAAAGGTAAAAGCACAGTAAATCTTTGTTTTTGTTTGTTTTTTTGTTTTCTTTTTTTTCTTGTCTGAATTTCTCTTCTCTTATTTTGTTACAGAGCCTCTTTTCTTTGGGATGGATCCCTTATGCTACTTTTTAAAGCAATCACACAACTCTATTATCCAATGTATTTGGTTTTATTGTTGTTTATATTTATATTCATGAGATTGAGATAAAGAGATAGAAATCCTCTCATTTGAAGTCATGAACAACAGGGATCACACGAGCCCAGAAATAAAGCCTAAGAGAGAAGACCTGCGAGATGATCAGAGACAGGTTTCTGAAAATGGTGTTTAAGCAACTAACCAAATCATTCTTGTTGCCGGGGATGCTTCCATTACACAAAGCAATACATTTTCTTCTTGTTTCTGTAACTAGTCTTGGTTAGCGTTCTGTCACTTCTGAATGAAAGAGTCTCAACCTAGAAGAGCTCATATGTATTATGGCATAAGTCTTTGCTCCTTTACAATTTTTCAAAGAACAGTTCCAAAGGTAAAGATAAAGTTGATTCATACAGTGGATTTATTTAGTGCTAGGATTATTCAAGACGGCACTGACGATAAGAATGGAGCACAGAAGTTGGGCATACTAACCAGAGAGTGTTTGGTTTGAAGGAGAATAGTGTCAAAGCTTGTGGAAAAGAAAGACCATGTTAGGAGTTAAGGAGAGAGGCTGCAAAGAGTTGGCCAAAAGCAAAAAGGTGAAGCAATCTAATATCTCAGTGAAGTAGAATAAAATAAAACTAGATGCAATGATAGCAATTGAAAGGTAGTCTAGAAAGTGCAAAATGTTCTGTACAGAGTTTGATTCCTATAATCCCAGATATAGGGAAGTTCTCACAAGAATATGTAGGGTGATATCACAGAGGGAGAAATTGAAGTTGAATGAACATTAACTTCATTGTTGTAAAACATTCAAGGAACTAGAGTTAGGTTGTTGGATTTGTTATACACACAGGCAATGATAAAACGATGGCAAAATACGTGGTGGTATCAGAATCTCTGAGCTGTCTTCTAAATACTTCTGAAAATGAAGTTGAGTGATAGGGAGTGGGTAAACAGCAGTGTCAGTGAAACATAGAAGAGTACACATCCATTGACTGTAAGGGGTTTTTAGATGGGGGTGGAAGCACAACTACTTGTATGATTAAATGAACGATCTGGGAGAGGGTTTGATTACATTATCTCATTGATTCTTTTTAGAAGTTCCCCATTTAACACATGAAAAACCTGACACTGGGGAGTTTCTACTTTTATAAGTCCTCTGCTAATACTCCCCTTTTTCAAATTGCATTCATCTTCCAGTTCCAAATTAATAAAAATTTTGCATAAAAACAAATGTTTCCCAATTTAATGAAAAGAGAAAATCTAAAATACACAATATGAAGAATTTTAAAAATCTATATAACAAATTTTGCCTGATTGTTTAGTTGAGAAGCTTAAAATTGAGAACTTCTTAAATATGTGAAAATCAATGTCAAATTAATTTGGATGTATTATACATATGTGGTCTCTGTAAAATTCAGAAAAGAGAGAGAGAGAGAGTGTGTGTGTGTGTGTGTGTTGATGTATTTTTAATTATAAGTAGTTTTAAGCATTCATGAAAGTAAAGAGGAGTATATTTACCTCTGCATAATTGTCAACCATCCCTAGAAATTGTCAAAATTTTGTAATATTTGCTGTTTCAATCTTCTATCTTATTTTATTTTATAAATAAAATGTTTTATTGCAAAGAAAAAATATATACTTTTTTGCATCCATATTTTGGCACAAATCTCTAAAATTTCTGAACTTTTTCTTACACAACATCTAAGAAGTTAACAATGATTATTTGCTACTAGCACCTGGGCTGTATTCAAATTTTCTAAATAGTCTAAAATTTGTCTTTTTACACAATTAGAATCCAAACAGGTCTCGTTTATTATATTTCCAAAATTAAGTCTCTTAAAATATAAACCTCTCTCCCAAATTTTTTATATATATTTATTCTTAATCATTGAATTGCTTTTTAAAAAACCTGGATCTTTCAGCTCTATCCAGAATACAAGGGGTGCTATATCACCATTGCTTCTTATAGCTGAATAGTGCTCCATGGTATACATATACCACATTTTATTAATCCACTCATGTATTGATGGACACTTGGGTTGTTTCCACATATTTGCAATTGTGAATTGTGCTGCTACAATCATACTCATTCTACTAAGTGAAGTATCCCAAGAATGGAAAAATAAGCACCAGATGTTCTCACCAGCAAATTGGTTTCGCTGATCAACACCTAAGTGCACATATAAGAATAACATTTATTGGGTTTCGGGTAGGGGGGAGGAGGGGATGGGTATATGCATACATAATGAGTGCGATGCGCACCACCTGGGGGATGGACACGCTTGAAGTTCTGACTTGGGGAGAGGGGGGCAAGGACAACATATGTAACCTAAACATCTGTACCCCCATAATATGCTGAAATAAAAAAAAAAAACCTGGATCTTACCCTGTGGACTGTTCCATATTATACATTGGTCTATTTGCTGTTTCAAAGTGATGGTTAACTTGGCTGTCTTTACCGTTTTTCTTGTGAAAAATAAAATTAGCACTAAATTGTTAATTTAATTCAAATTAAACATTTTTGGCAAGAATATGTCATATACTGTTCTATATACAAATATCATCAGTCAAAAATCTTTTTGATATTATAATTTTGAGTTAAAATTAATTAGTGGCCTCAGAATCTCAGGATGTTCCTGACAGATGAGACAGCTGACTTCTTTGAGAAGTTATCTCTCTCTCTTTTCCTTTGTCTCCGTGTGTGTGTCCGTTTAATGAATATTTCATCTAATAGATTTATCTGTTGATATTTGTTCCCTGTCAAGCAACATGGCAATAAGGTGATTTTTCCAAATCTATGCTTCTTTTTATTTTTATTATCTATAATTATTCCATAAAGAACTAACCCTCATCAAATTGGGTTGTTTCACTGATATAAAGAAAGCTGGATAGATGTGTAATGTTTTCTCTTTAATTGACAATTATCTGAGTAAGGAGAATCTTTTCAAAAATCTTTAATAGTGGCCGGGCGTGGTGGCTCACGCCTATAATCCTAGCACTCTGGGAGGCCGAGACGGGAGGATTGCTTGAGCTTGGGAGTTCGAGACCAGCCTGAGCAAGAGTGAGACCCCGTCTCTACTAAAAATACAAAGAAATTAGCCAAACAACTAAAAACAGAAAAAATTAGCTGGGCATGATGGTGCGTGCCTGTGGTCCCAGCTACTTAGGAGTCTGAGGCAGGAGGATCGCTTGAGCCCAGGAATTTGAGGTTACTGTAAGCTAGGCTGACGCCATGGCACTCTAGCCCAGGCAAGAAAGTGAGACTCTGTCTCAAAAAAAAAAAAAAAAAAAAAAAAAAAAAAAAAAAAAAATTTAATAGTGAGTATACATTGCAAGATTTAATTTGCTGATTAATATCTTGTTAAAAATTGTCTCATATATATTCATGAAGAATATTTGTCTTAACTTGTTTGTGTGTATGCATACATATGATTTCTTTGTAAATTTTTGGTGTAAGGCTTATGCTTGCCTCATGAAACAAGATGCCAAGTGTTCTCTTCTTTACAAATTTCTAAGAATTTGAAAAATGTTATTTTCTTTTTAATTTTTATATTTGGAAGTATTCACTACTGACACACCATGGGCCTGGATTTTTTATATGGTATGATTGTTGAATAATAAATTAATTTTTAAAATTTGGAATTCTCCTTTTAAGCTTTATCGGGGTATAATTGATATACAAAAAAGGCAAATATTTAATATATACATTTTTGTGAGTTTTGTATATGCATACACCTGTGATAACCATTACCACAATCCAGGTAGTAAATATGTCCATCAACCCCCCAAATGCCCTTGTGTTCTGTGTATGTGTGTGTGTTTCTATGTGTGTTTGAGGTAAGGACACATGCCACGAGATTTATCTTCTTAAGGTATTTTAAAGTGCACAATACTGTATTACTGATTATAGGTATTGTGTTGTACAGCAAATCCCTAGATTTATTTTGCATAAGTGAAGCTTCTTTATCTTGCTTAACTGAAACATTATACCTATTCAGCCACAATTCTCAAATAAATGTGTTTATTTTGCATTTATTATTAAAGAATATGAACAAAACATTTTTTATTGAGAAGATTTTTTTCTTTTGTCATTCTAAACTTATGATTCCATTCTCTTCTAGCCTCTGTTCTTTCTGATAAGAAGTTTGCAGCAATTTATATAACAATTTTCTTATATTAATTACTTCACTCTTCTCTGTATCCTGTCAAATTTTGACTTTTATTTCTAACAAGATGAACATGTTATTCTTAGCTTTGGATTTACTTTCCTTAAGGTTCACTAAACTTCTTGAATCTGTAAACCTGTATCTTTTAGTAATTTGAAGATGTTTGGGAACTTTAGTTCTTCAAAAAAAAAAAAAAATTCTGACCAATTCTTATCTCTTTCGCTTCTGGAACTTTAATTATAAGTATGCTATATTTTTGATATTATTTCACTCATCACCTAGACCCTGACACAGACACACACACAGATATATTTATGCACATGCATATGCACACACACATACACACGTATTTGCCCACAGTTCTTCAAATTGAATAATTTGTATCAGTCTGTCTTCAAGATCCTGATTCTTTCTCCTTCAATTTTCAATCTATTAGTAACTCCATGAAAAGAATGCATGTTTTTCTTTTTTTATTTTTCATTTCAAATATTATATGTTTTCATTTCTAAAAATTCCATTTGGTTCTTTGTGGTTTCCATTTTTCTACTAAGATTTCTTGCTGGTTTCTTTATCATTAGTATTTTTATTATTCTTGACATGATTACAACAGCTGCTTTTAAGATTATGTGTGCAAATTTCATCACCTGCCATTTCAAGGTTGATCTTTGTTCTTGTGCTTTTTTTAATGTATGGGTCATGTTCTCCTCTTTTAATCATGTATCCATTTATTTGGATGATATAAAAATGTATCATAGATTTTAGAACAATATATTTTTGAGATTTTTTTTTATGTTCCTCTCAACACTTTTAATTTTGTTTGTGTTTTGTTTTATTTTCATTTTCCTTCTCAAGCATGCAGTTCATTTGGTGGAGCTAAAATGAATGTCTCCAATACTACAAAGGCAAGTAGCTTGAATATGTATTTTAACCTTAGCTGGAATGCTTAAAATATTCTCCATACGTGTGTAGTTCAAGAGTCAGTGAGACCTTTGAGTAGATATTGTATGTAGAATTCAGAGCAATTTGTCTCTGGCTTTCTCATTTCTGCAATATTTCGCCACAAGATCCACTTGTTGTGGTTGCCTAGAACTCTGACCTCTACTGTTTAAAACCAGAAAATCTTAAAAGTTTTTCTTCAAGTTCCAGGTATCCCTCATGCCCCCAAGAGGAACAAACTTCAGTCTATAAATTATCAAAATAGACACACCTCCGTCTAAGATTAGGGGCTCCTCCAGTTTCTGCCTGGATTTAGTCATTCCTTAATGCTTTTAATTAGTTGTCATTTTTTTTGTTTTGTTTTAAGAGTGTCTGTAGTTATTCGTAGGACAACAAAACTAGGAGCAATTACAACACTCATACCAGATATGACACTTCTGTCTCAATGTAATTTTAATTTGTATTTTTCTTCATATTAGCAAAGAAGAAAACCACAACACCCCTTTTTCTCAACGGCAAATGTATTTATTCTTCTGTGAACTGTTTGTTCATATGTTGTCCATTCTTCTATCTGGTGGGTAATTGTCTCTGTCATTTTAGAAGTTCGTCACATATTAGTGGGGCAGTCTTGAATTTGGAAATGTTATATTTTTATTTTTACTTGGTTCTAGATTTTGAGTCATAGAAATTTAATAAATATAAATTAAATGAATGAATACATAAATAAATGAATTCAATATATGACATAGTTTTTATGTTAAAAATGATATCTTAGAAAGCTTCAAAATAAAGTTAGTTTGTAAAGTTAAGACACATATTTAATCTTTACAGTAAAATTTAATGAAACCTATTATTGAACTGGAATTCTGGCTTTTGGGCTAGATTTTATAGCATTACTGTATTCTAGACTTGATTACGTGATGATAAATTGAACTTGAGTCTTTGACTTTTTGCCTGGCCATGAATAAACTGCTTAACATTTTGCTTATATGCATTTCCCTCTAATTTTCTGACTTCTTAGAGTGGGGATCTTAGAAGAAAAATAACCTAATAAATGTCCATAACAAGTCCACAATATGAAACAAAATATACAATTAGCAATAATTCACCAGCAGAGACTTTGTCTTTTCTTCTAGACTTGTTTTCATAATTATGCTTTCATCATTTCTAATGAGCTGTCAATTAACTATGCAAATTAAATGGAGCAGACACTAAAAGAGTTTTATATTTTTATCATAACTAGAGTGGTATGATTTTATGAGATGTCTGTGATTCATGCAAACAATTAAAATGGGTCCCATACCTGTGGCTGCTCTTTATTTTTGTTGAGTATGTATATCTGCTTTCAAGGAAACTTTATAAATAGAATTTTAAATATTATATAGAAATTTGTAAACTTTCTAATTTTGTCTTTTATACGGCCACATAATTGCTGCCATGAATAGGCTACACCTGAAAATATGGTGTCCCGTTTACTAGTCATAAGCTGAGTGTTGAATATGTTCCCCTTATATATTTTTAATATGTCAATCCATAATGTCCCACCCCCACAAGTGGTGGCTATTCCTAGCAGTCTGGAAGCAGACCTTCGAAGCCTACCTAGACAGCAACCTTACTGGCTTTTGTGGAGCCTGAGGGCAGGCTCATCCAACCCAGCCCTTCCCAGCCTCACTTCCCCACATGATTTTGCTGAGGTGGAGAACAGGACTCACCTGGAAGTTGCAGGGCCTTGCCCACCACTTGGGACATTCAAATGCTTTTCCAGAGGGGCTAGAGCTGGTCACAGGTCCTGAAAACAATACTACAGCTGGTTCTTTCCAGCTAGCACCACCTACTGACAGGGCGGTCAATTTATACAGTCTGTTACATTTACTGACTTCATCATACAGGGTGTGGTTGATTGTTACACACAAGCACAACTACTATTTCAGAGATTAAACTGGACGTGCCAATACAATTCACACTGTTAAGAACACCACAGGGCTTGGAAAAGAGAAAGGACTTCAAAGACCCCTACCTTCAGCCATCAACAATAGACAGGGAATCTTCCATGCATTTAGCTCACCACTGCTGCCACTAACAAACAACAAGCAACTGAGAAAACCACCACAGTAAGGATATTTATAATGAAGGCATGTATCCAGAACATAAAAGGACATGTTCTTCTATGTTCTACAACAAGTCGTGGAAATTAAACAACCTGCTTTTGAATGATAATTGGGTCAATAATAAAATTAAGATGGAAATGAAAAGATTTCTAGAACTGAATGACAAAGGGAACGCAGCTATCAAAATCTATGGGATTCAGAAAAAGCAGTCCTAAGGGGAAATTTATAGCCTTAAATGCCTGCATCAAAAAGACAGAAAGATCAAAAATTAACAATCTAATGACACATCTGAAGGAACTACAAAAGGAAGAGCAAGCCAAACCCAAAGGCAGCAGAAGAAAAGAAATAACTAAGGTCAGAGCAGAACTAAACAAATGAAAACAAACAAACCAACCAACAAAAACAAAACAATGCAAGGGATCAATGAAACAAAAAGTCAGTTCTTTTTAAAGATAACAAAATTGATAAATCTCTTGCTAGATTAACCATGAAAAGAAGAGAAAGGACCCAAATAAGCTCAATCAGAAAAGAAAAAGGAGATATTACAACTAGTACCACAAGAATATAAAATATCATCTGTATATCCTATGAAAATCTCTATGCACAAAATAGAAATTACAGAGGAAATTGACAAATTGCTGGAAACACACAACCCCCCAAGACTCCATCAAGAAGAAATAGAAATCCTAAACAGTCAAATAATAAGCAGCAAGATCGAAGCAATAATAAAAAATATTCCAACAACAACAACAGCACAAAAGCCCCAGACCAAATGAATTCACAGCTGAATTTTACCAAACCTACAAAAAGCTGGTACCCACACTACCAAAATTATTCCATAATGTCAAGAAGGAAGGAATCCTCCCAACTCATTCCACAATGCCAACATCACCTTGATACCAAAGCCAGGAAAGGATGCAACATAAAAGAAAACTACAGACCAATAGCCCCTATGAATATAGATGCAAAAATCCTTAATAAAATACTAGCAAACTGAATTCAACAGCACATCAGAAATATAATCCACCATAACCAAGTTGGCTTCCTCTCAGGGAACCAACCAAATGATTGTTCAACATATATAAATCAATAAATGTAATCCACCACATAAACAGAAGCAAAAACAAAGACCATATGATCATCTCAGTAGATGCAGAAAAAGCATTTGATAAATCCAGCATCCTTTCATAATGGAACCCTCAACAAACTAGGCATAGAAGCAATATAGCTCAAAATTATAAAAGCCATATATGACAAACCCACAGCCAATATAATACTGAATGGGGAAAATTGAGAGCATTTCCCCTAAGAACTGAAACAAGACAAGGTTGCCCACTGTAACCACGTCTATTCAACATGGTGCTGGAAGTCCTATCCAGAGCAATCAGGCAAGAGAAAGAAATAAAGAATATCAAACTCGGGAAAGAGGAAGTCAAAGTATCTCTTTTCACTGATGATGTGATCTTTTATCTAGAAAATCCCAAACAGTCCACCAATAGACTCCAGGAATTGATAAATAAATTCAGGAAAGTGTATCATAAATAGTGAACATGATTTAGGTGATGGGCACTCTTACAGCCATGACTCAAGCATGACAATAGTGATCCAGGTAATCAAAAACATTTGTACCACCTTGATATTTTGAAATAAAAAAAAAAGAAAGAAAAAAAACTCAGATGACTTGTGAAGGTTAGCTATTTTTTAGCTATTTTTAAGTGCTGTATAGAGAAGATGATGACTTACTGTTAGTGGTAAGAGGTTTAGTGTTGTATCTAGCCAGAACCAAAAATGATTTTTATTTATATAATATAATGGACCACTGTCAAAGCAATAAAAAGGTCTGTTGAGACATCATACCAGCACTGTGGAGATAACTATAAAATAATATGTGTGTAATTGTTCATGAAAGCAATATACTTACTGAAGAGCTTTTACCCTAAAGTAATAATTTCATTTTAAATATTGATAATATGATTCCTCTAATCACTTCAGAAGTATTGCCAAAAATTTAACTGCCTTAATATATGCCATAACCTTCTTGGATCCATTAGTTTTGACATGGTTCACAGGCTTGTTTATTGGTAAATCAAGTATAATTCTACTTGTGAGTTGAGTGAGTGAGCATAATACTCACTACAATAAAAGGTGAGTGAGCATGATGCCATGCAGAGATAATGTGGAATGGAATTATTAGAGGGATTGGATCATCATGAACAAAGCAAAAATGGGATAAATTGAACTTGGATGGATCAAAGCAAGAGACTGCAACATCAGGTGCAAATTATGCAAAGTCTTGGATACAGTGTACTACCATGGAGTTTATTTTAGGAGTTTATCCTTATAGTAATGAAAATCCTCAGAGATTTAGAATGGATAACTCAGTTGATAAGACAAAAGTTTTAGAATCATTACACTCGGGAAAAAATGTATTAAATAGGTGAAAATTGAGTCCTTGGTGTCAATTTCAGTGGTATTTACATAAGAACTAATAGAGCAATGGAAAAGAATTAAAGTACTATTTAGGGAGATGCATAAACAAAATAACCAAAAGAGCTTATCTGTAAATATTAAGAAAAGAAACAGTCAGGGATAAACCTAGTTTCTTGCTTTGCTTCCTGGTTAGATTTTGAAGCTAACTAAGGTAATAGTAAGTTGAATATTTGAGAGTTATTATATTTATTAAACACCTAACTGTGATTCAGTGTGAAATAAGGTTGGTCAAAAAAGATATAAAACATTTATTTTGGGATTTACTGATTTTATGATGTCTGTAATACATACTTGTCTAGCATAGTGTTGGGTTTGTCAATTTGGAGTAAATTTTGGGATAACTATATACAAATCTGGGAGTTTTATTAACAACAAAATAATAACTACTATCTTTCCTAGATTTAACCTGAAGATAAACTGGACAAAAAGGGATTGCCTACTTGCAAGATTAAAATTTATGGAATCTTTACACGCTAAACAAGTTTCAATAAACTATTTTTAATTCCTATATAGGATTCTAAATATTGATGAAATATTCCCTCTAAGTAATCTTTCATAGGATATGGAAAAAAAAAACAGATTTTATGATTCACAGAAAATATTCACTTTCTTAGTATGATGTTATTGGCTTTTTGCCAGGGAAATAGAGCGTGAGAATGATTAGTCATGAAAACTAGCAGTTTACTTAGGACAGGCATTTTTCCTTCCAACCATTGTCATATAAATGATATGCTTGTTTCATAAATAGTGGCCTAATTGTCTAAAAAAAAAAAAGACAATGATAGACACGAGGTGATTAGATCATGATGTGAAGAAGAAAATAAGATACATCGGAAGCATTTTAAAGGAATAAACCACTTTGATAATTAGATATTTTGGCTAGTAAATTGTAAAGTCAAAGAAACACATGAAAAAAGAAGCCATTGAACAAAACAGCAATTGAGTATTTTGCGAATTATAATAACCTACATGCAATATGCTTCTGTGAACAAAGGCAATAATTTCTTCTTGTTCATGATAAACAACATTGAAACAAAAAGAGTGGGTTCTCTTAAGAATAGCAATTGGGATTTAGAGTTGGAGAATAAGGAAAAAGAAAAACATTAAATAACTGGTCTCCATCTGTTTGTGTAAAGGAGGTAAAAGGGGAATGGATATGCGTCCAAATGAAAGATTGCCCAGAATGGCCGAGAGAAGGATATTAAATAGGGAAATCCAAAAAGACAATAGAGGCTTCGAGGATATATTAAATTTTTTAAGACTTTAATTAAAATTAGAGAACAATATTGCCATCTCTCAAAATATTGATTAAGACTCAAATTATGGCTAAATTCATTCTTTTCAGGTAAAGCACATTTTGAGGGAGCTACAGCTCCAGTTCAAGCAAAAAGCATGGTACCCCAGATTCAACTCACTTCAATTTGGGCTATGACCATTGGAAACATAAAAAAAAAAAAAAAAAGTACATCTTGCTGTAAATATTGTTTGAGTTATTTTTGTTTTGTGTTGGTCCTCTTAATTTATTTTTTATAAATATACACTAGAATTCTTCTGTACATGGCCATTATTGAATCCACTCTAACATCATTTTATAAAATGTTTACAAAGAGCAACAAATTTAAAAAACAATTTCCTAATTAAAAGAATAATAGAATTGGCTTAAATAATACACTAAAATTACTAGCCAAGGAAAATTTCTGTTTATGGAACATACCAAAGGAATGAGTGTGGAAATTAACAAATGGTAAGAGGAGGAAAACTTGAGAGAGGCCACAGATATAACAAGAGACCCTTAGGGAGGTATCTTACTCAAAACAGATATAGAGAATCAATGCATCAGCTAAGTGAGAGAAGTAGGTTACTATAATCTAGAAATTTGGAGAAACATTTTCCTTCATTTATTGATTCAAAAATGGTTTTGAAAATCTATCAGTAAAAATCTGCCAGATTGTGTGTGTGTGTGAGAGAGTGAGAGTGTATACATACACATACAGACACTGTGTCTGCCCTCAGGGCACGTGCTGTCTACTGAGAATGAAACATGGAAACAGATGATTTGGGTGATAAACACTTACAGCACAGCTAAGTGATGACTGTGGGTGCATCGGAGAGCAGGGAGCAGGGCCAGTGTTCCCAGCACCCTATTTAAGGGCAGAGCCGAGGGACTGTGTGTGTTTGGGTTGGGGGTTGCAGGGAGAGAAACATGTAGTGTATCAACAGAACAGACATGCCATGATTTATAAGGATAATGCCTATTTCGAATCTATGGAAAAGCAAAAAGAAAGAAAAAGGCAAAGCTATCAAAGATAGGCTAAACTGTATTTAGGAGAGTTATGAACATTGTGAGAAAATCAGCTATACAGAGATTTAGGTGGAGAAAATGGTGAAAAGTGTAATCTCTCTCTCTCTTTTTTTTTTTAAATTTTGACCCAGCTAGATTTTATTTGATTTGGTATCTTTCAGCTATCAAATTTATATGAGACAAAATGATATTAAACATATCAAAAATATAGTGCATGATATATTCCAGCACGGTTATAAATGTCTAGCATCTATTAAATTATTTAATTATCACTTTTTCATGAGATAACTGTACTCTTACTTGCCCTATTTTATAAAGGTTTTGTCACAGGATTTGAATCCTTATTTGTCCTGTCTTTATTGAGTGGTCACAGTCTTCCATTGATATAAGTTATTGAACATAAGAGTATTAAGAAAAACCCAATAATCCCCCTAGATCCTACACAATAACTTATTTTCCCTTGTTAAGCAGGATCAACTCACCCTTGTGAATATAATCACCTGTTTTTCTTAGTAACACAAGAATTCAAGTGGCCAGGGGAAGTTCTCAGCTTCCATCTAAGGGACTTCCATCTCATCAAACTCAAGGTTGTGAAGAAAAGGAGAACAAAATTTGTGTAACACAGTTATTATTTACAATAGTGAAAGAGGCCACTCATACATCTATCCCTCACATCTGGATCCATGTGTTTTGATTATGAGGGAAATGACAACACATACTGGTCTGTTATATGTAGCCTATTCTACATCCTGCAAGACAGCTTCCCAACTTCACTGGTGGTGTTTCTCTCAGGTGGTGATAACTATTAAATTTCAGTAGGGCATTTCATTATCCTAACAGGCCGGCTGCTTCTGGGTGATGGTATATGTGATCAGATCAGGGAATCCGTAATCATAAATGCACTGTCAAATTTTGCTTGCTGTAAAATTATTTCTTTAGTAAGAAGCAATGTCTAGTGGAAGATCATAAATGGGAATAAAGCATCCCTTGAGTAGTGATGCTGGCAGAAGATTTGGGGGCAGGAAAGGCAAATATCTGTCATTGCTGTAAGACAAATCATTGTTCTTAATATTAATAGAAGGGACCAATGTAATCAGCCTGCCTCCAGGTAGTTGGTTAACACATTCATGGTGCATTATCAGGGTTCAGCTTTAGCCTTCTCTATGGGTGGCTCAGCTACTCATTAGTACCCAAATTGTTGAATCCATATATAGCATTCTTCTGTTTCTATACTTGCTTAATACACGGGACCATATAGCAAGCCCCAGGTTACCTGAGGAAAGAGGCTGACTGGCATTTATATAGAATGGGTCATTTTTTCCACCTGCTTATTAAGATCTCTGCAGTTGAGCTGTTAAACTGTAGTTAAGCTGAGTTTTCACAGGGACATGACTATTATGTCTACCGTAGATATTCTGAGAGGCGCATAAATATGGCTCTTCATCACAGCATTTTACAATCAATGTTCTAATCTTGTTCTTTATAAGTTCTGATTGCCCAGAGGACCTTTCATAACAAGTAAAGTAGAAAATCTGGTGAACTATCAAAAGTTCTGCCACTGAGAAGTCTTCTTTTGCCACGTTTTTTTGCATTACCCCGGAGCATGATATGTGCAGCAGATTGTATTTTCTAAACATGAGGATATATATTTACATACAGTCAATCCTCATAATTTGTGGGTTCCATATTTGCTAATTTCTGTGCTTGCTAAAATGCATTTGTAACACCAAAATCAATACTGCCCACGGTTTCCTGGTTATTGGCAAAATGTTTAGGTCGTCCAACAGGTACATTTCCAGCTGAGGTCGAAAGAGGCAATATTTTTGTTTGTTTGTTTGTTTGTTTTTTGCTCTCGGACTAAAAACTTATGTCCCTTCCTGAGGTCTATGTGGTGACATGTTTGAATTTTTTTGGCTTTGTTTGGGATGTTCCTCTTTAAAATGGTCCCTTAGTGCTGAAGTACTGTTTAGTGTTCATAAACACAAGACAGCTGTTATGTGCCATATAGGGGGAAAAATATTTTTTGTAGATAAGCTTCATTCAAACATGAATCACAGTGCTATTGGCCATAAGTTCAATTTTAGTGAATCAACAATATATACTAAGTATGGCATCTTTAAACAGAAACATAATGAAACAAGGCTATGCCTTGATCATTTGATAAAAATTTATGACTTGGGGCTGCCGCTATTCTAATGAAGAGGCACGTTGTCTGTTTCCTTCTTTAAAAATTGAATCTTCTCAGACCTGCTCTTAAAAAATCATTATCACATGTGGATGAAATGCTATTGTGTATACCCTACTTTATTATGTTTTTAATATCAGATAACACCTAGTTCATGCCAGGCAGCTAAGTCAGCAGAGTCCATTGGGAACTCACAATCAGGCATTTCATCTCTACCTGAGCCTGGCAACATGCCAGGAGTTCCTTCCCAAAGGAAGGCGACTGTCTGTACAGAACAGCATGGTTTTTCCTCCAAAACCGTAGGCATTTAGGCTGTGATTACCATTTTAATTTCGCTACAGAACCTATGTAGCATCCCTGTCTGACACATCACTTGTAGTACCATCACATCTACTAGATCATAAGAACCATGTATCAGGGTAGCTTGTGTCAAGTAATTAACCTACGATGTACTGCTCAAAATTGTCAGACGTGGATAATTCTATGGAAAACAGTACAGTGATCCCACCCAAAAATTATAAATATAATTTATACATTATCCAACAATTCTACTTTTGACTATATACTTCAAAGTGAGGTAACACAAGATGGGAAGAACGGGCTCCACTTGTCCTCGCCATGGAATTGGTACTAACTGATGAACACTAGGGTGCTCACATGGCAGAAATACTCTCCAGGGATTAGGGGGATGGGAGGTAAACCCACAACTAAAGGACATGGGGGGAGTGTTGTAGGGGGGAAGGGCATGGCTTTAACCCTCGCTTGGGTGAGGCAAAGACATAAAGTGTAACCTTAATGTTTGTGCCCTCATAATATCCTGAAATAAAAAAAAATAATAATTAGCTCTCTCATGGAAAAAGAAAAAGGTATAAAAACAGGATCTCAAAAAGATATTTGCACACATATGTCCATAGCGCATTATTTACAACAGCCAAAAGGTGAAAGTAACACAAGTGTCCATCTACAGGTAAATGAAGAAACAATATATGGTCTGTCCATACAATGGGATATTATTCAGCCTTCGAGATGAGATGAAGGAAATTCTGACACATGCTACAACATGAATAAACCTTGAGGACACTTTGCTGATTGAAATAAACCAGTCACAAAAGGACAAATGACTCATTATTCCAAGTAAATGAAGTACCTAGAGTATTCAAATTCATAGATAGAAAGTAAAATGGTGTTTCCCAGAGGCTGGGGGAAGGGAGGAATGGGGAGTTGTTGTTTAATGGATATAAAGTTTCAGTTTTGCAAGATGAAAAAAGTCCTGGAGATTGATTACACAACAATGTGAATGTATTTAACACTACTAAATTGTATATTTAAAATAGTTAAGATATTAAATTTTATGTTATGTGTATTTTAATACAATTACAAAAAAAGGATCCATGGTTGCCAGGGTTTTGGGGGTGGGGGAAGAGGGCTGAATGCCTAGAACACAAGACATTTTTAGGGCAATGAAACTATTCCTCATGACACTGCAATGATGGGTACATGATGTTATGCATTTGTCAAAACTCATAGAATATTATAAAATGAACCATGAACTCTAATATAAACTATAGACTTTAGTTAATGATAATGTATCAGTATTGCTTAATCAACTGCAACAATCATATCACATTTATGCAAGAGGTAAATGATAAAGGACACTGTGGGGGGAGAGGAAGAATAAGGGAATTTTCTGTAATTTCTGCTGAATTTTTCTGAAATCTAAAACTGCTTTAAATAGTCTATTAATTTAAAACAATTGTCAGACTTTGGGTTGGGGTATTCTATATACGGAGCAGAGCAGCACATACACGTGAGGTATCTGTTGTCTCCAAAATCCAAAGATTCCCAACAAGGGTTATACACTTTTTTATTTATCATGTCAGTGCAGGGTTGAGCAACATGTCATTTACTTTAGATGCTATATCCCAACCTGATCCAGACCATTAACCCTCTAGAAACTACTGATATATAAATACCACTGAAACTACT
>RJWJ010034204.1:0-17413 GCA_004363605.1 Indri indri | reverse complement strand
TTCTTTTCTTTTCTTTTCTTTTCTTTTCTTTTTTTTTTTTTTAGACAGAGTCTCACTCTTTTTGCCTGGGTTAGAGTGCTGTCGCGTCAGCCTAGCTCACAGCAACCTCAAACTCCTGAGCTCAAGCGATCCTCCTGCCTCAGCCTCCCGAGTAGCTGGGACTACAGGCATGCGCCACCATGCCCGGCTAATTTTTTCTATATAGTTTTAGTTGTCTGATTAATTTCTTTCTATTTTTTTTAGTAGAGATGGGGTCTCACTCTTGCTCAGGCTGGTCTCGAACTCCTGAGCTCAAACAATCCACCCGCCTCGGCCTCCCAGAGTGCTAGGATTACAGGTGTGAGCCACCACGCCCGGCCTTCAGTTTCTTTTTTTACAAGTAAACAGCAATACCGGCCAAGTTAAATAATACATGTTAAATAAATAACACATTTTTAAAAAATACCCCTAAATGAAAATTGGGGTGGGGAGGAGGTCAACCTTTTTATTTTTCCTTCCCTTCCTTACTTTTTTTATGTTTACAGTTGATGATATGGAATTACTTTGGGATAAACAAAAAACTGGAACTCCCCCTTGAATAGGAAGCAGAGGCTGCAGCAGTTGCCTGCCCACGTGCTAAGGTCCCCAAATAACACAAGAGGCCTTTCCAGCCCACACATGTCATTCTTTACTCTTGAACGGGGCTGTCCTAATGTTCTGACTGTGCTATACAGCATGGCAGCTTCCATTTCCTGTCTCCTTTAAATCTTCTTGCTTTAAGTGCCCAGCTTCCTTATTACTAGCCCAGGCTTATTTTGGGTCCTTTTCCTTCTTTGTCCTCTAAGGTTCTTTCCAAGCAGATGGAGCCCTCACTTGGAAAAATAGATTTTCCTAAACCATAAACTCTACTAGTACTAGTGTTCACTTAAAACCAAAAAGGAAAATGCCTTACTGTCTTTTTATAACAGTTTGGCTGTTTCTCTTCCCTCCCCAAATACGGACTAGGAAGAGATACATATGGAGGAAAATATCCCTTGCGTACTCATTCTTAAGATATGATGTTAGTCTTCCTTCTGCAAAATAGCTCTCCAACCTTGAAATAGGTCTTAAGAGAAATATTTTAGGAGGGAAGGAGCATTTAAACTGAGTTTTAAAAATGAGCATGCTTTCTCTTTATCACTGCCTTAGTTTCTCTGTTCATGTTCTGTAGCCTAAAAAGCTGTGCAGCTATAAATCAGGCTAGGTTACAAGATCTCTACGTTGCAAGGCAGATGGTATCTATTTTGTTTATCACTACATCCCTAGTGTCTAGTACAATGCTTGGCACAGAGTAGGTGCTCAGTAAAAACTTTGTGACCGCTGACAGAAGCAAAAACACTGCTGAGTAGAAATGAAATAGTCCACACACAAATACACACTTTTACAACAAAATAACAAGCTTATTACTTGGTTAACAAGCTTTGTTACTTGGTTTCCTTAGAAAGCCTTTAGTTCTTTCCTAAGTTATAACTAGAGGAATTTACAAAATTTGAAGGATTTAGAATGTTCAGGACAATTAGAAGTGGGAATGGAGTAGTAGGAATAGACTTTACTGCAGAGAGAAGTACCAGGCTTAGCAGTTGGGGGTCTGTGCGTAACATTACTGAGCAGAGAAAGGGTGGGGATCTAAGGACCATTGCATAGAGGGCAAGGGTGGTCTAAGGACCACTTGAGCCACTGAGTCCTCAGTAGCCCCCGAGGATGTTGCAGAATATAGTGCCATATAATAACTGACGTGCATAATAATAGATAAGTATACTTACTTTTATTTTACTAGAATAAGCATTCTAAAAACCACCATATTTCCATTAAAATGGTTAAAAATTTAAACATTTTGGTGTATAAATGGTTTCATGTTTTTACTCCAAAATATGCCAATTCCTTAAAAGTGTGCAAAAATAAGTGTTACTGACTAGATCCATAAAGGAGCTGACAATATGGGCCCTTAACCTTGTTGCTGACATATATCAAATGTGCAAAGCTGTAAAAATGATGGATGAGGTGTAAATACAAGGCAGTATTTATGTAGTTCAGCCCAAGTTGGTACTCTAAGAATTAATATCATAAAACTCAGCATATTGTAGACATTGATCTTGAGGAAGCAGTGTTTTTAATTAAACTTTTTGTTGAAGGATAAGATACATACAGAGTATTGTACAAAGAAATACACGTTTGATGGATTGTCACAAAGTCACAGCCAAGTACCCAGCATCCAGATCTAGAAAAAGAACGTTACCAGAAAGAACCCCAGAAGTTCTCTGCACCTGTTCTAGTTTCTGCCTGTCCTCCTCCCCCACATCCCCACTGCTCTAGGGTGCCACCACTCTGATGTCCAATAGCATAGTTGAGTTCGAAGCAGTAGTGTTAACATTTATTCTGAAAAGTTTTGGAGATTCCTTTAATGAGCTTCAGATAAAGAGGAAAGAATCATGACTATAAACTGTTACCCTTTGAATTTGTTTCTCTTTCTGAATCATGCTTGAGTTATAGCATGATTGAATTAGATCAAAATGCTTGGGCGGTTTGAGTTTGGGTCTGTATGTACTCAAGTTCCGTGTTTGTGGAAAAGATGGGAGCTCTATTCTCTATATTTCCCTGTTTTGATGAGGAACAATTTTGTAGTGTCACTTTCTTTTCTGCCTGTGTCGTGGCTTCAAAGGGAATTACTACCTGTCCATTCAGAGTGAAGTCCTGTCTACCTTTGATGTTGTCATCCATGTTAATTTATTATTAAATCAGCATGCTACTAGACTTATTCACATAAGGTATGAAGTATGAACTGTTCCCTATTTTACACATTTATTCAGAATTAACTATTTGGGTTTTCAGAATTAACTGTTCATGGGGCATTAACTTAATTTTCTATACAGGAGAGAGTGACCAATAAAAGGTGATTTGGATGGAATTTTCCGAACCAATGGCTTTGTATTGTAAATCTTGGCTTATAGCACTCTGCATTCTAAAAAAATTTCTTAGGATTCTAGTCAAATTCTTATATTTTCCTGTTTTTAAATTGAATTAACTCTTAAGCTTTTGCTATTTAGAGAAATGAGTATGTGTGTTTTAAACTGTGGAAGTTGCCAGATTGGGAGAGCCCTTCGTATAGGAAAATTGTCAATTCAACAGTTGTCTTATTGCCTTGCTAACTAGATTCTCTTAGATTTGTTGGAGGTTCCAGTTTCAAGACTATTAAGAGTCTCGATGTTAGCTGGGACTACCAATTAGGAGTTTATCTGGTGTGATTTTATTGGATTCCTTTTTATATGTTAGGTACATTGGCTATTTAAAAGTTTCGTTTGGTAAAATATACATAATATTAAATTTACCATTTTAAACCAGTAACCATTTAACTTTTAAGTGTTCAATTGGCCATTTGATTAGAACTTTTATTCATTCATATCAGTTCTAATCAGCAGCTAATGAGGATCAGCTATGTGTCTCGTGCTGCGGTTGGTAGATCGCTGGAAATTATGAAAGTGTAAATATAGTTCCTGTGCTCAGGACCCCTGTTCTTAATCTCAAGGAGATTAAGCTTTTTTGTTTCATTAGGAAAACAAGATACATGTGCATCAGTTTAATATTGATTCATGATAGATAAGGCCTCAAATGTTTAAGGAAAGCTTTCTATAAAGGTGGGACTCAACTTGGCCCTTAATTGGGGCAGGAGCTGTCTAGTTTGAGAGAAACAAGGAATGGGGAGCAGTGTGAATTATTAATAAAATGGCATACCAGCCATTTCAGCGTTAAGCCCATTGTCTTTCAGAGAATATTTTGTTTTTCCAGTTTCGAAGCTCTCAGTGTTTTGTTTTTAAGAGAAGCTGAATATTTAGATGAGGAAACATTATTGACATATAATTAATACTTTTAAAAGTCACAGAAACCAAGCTTATTTAACTTGTGATATAGTATTAAAAATTCAGATTTATAGTGGCAGAAGGGTTAAATTTCCTATTAAAATTCTATGCAAATATCTGTGTTCATGCAGCATTAAACTTTTCAATATATTACCACTTGGGAGTAGGTATTTCATTAGTGGGTTTAGAACAATTGCAGTTACAGTTTTTATGAAAAATAATTGTGCAAAAATATGCATGTAATGAAACGCATATTTATTGAAATTAATCTTGAATGTCTGCTGCACTGAAATCAGGTAACAAGTTTAGAAGGGGTGTGTATTATGGGTAAAGAGTGAGTTATGATTAATTCTGAATAATCTTGTGCCAACACTTAATGGCAAAAGATTGTGCCTGTTTGGTTTTGTCTGTAATGGGTCAAGGATTTCATCTGGGCTGAACATAATGTCTTATATAGAGTATGAATTACAAAGTTAAAACCATTTTTTCACTTCTCATATCTGCAGACAGGCAAATGTACACTGGGGACCACCATGTTCACGTGACATCAAGAGGAAACGGAAACCTGTGGCCACAGCATCTCTGTCCAGCCCCACTGCAGGTGATTATATGCAGTTATCATTTATTGAGCACCTATGGTGTGTTGGGCACTAAATTATGTGTTTTGTATACCTTTTCATCTAATCTTCGTGATAAGATAGGTCATTTTATTCCCGTTTTACATGGAAAGACCGAGACTGTGAGAAGTAATTGCCCAGTTTTCGCTGACCCTGAAGTCTGTGTTTTTCACTACCGCATGGCTTTCTAGCATTTGAAACTCTGTGTTCCTCCATCAGCAATCTCCAGTCACTTCAGCTCTTGTTCTAGCACAGACAGGAAATTGGGTCCATATTAATGAAAATCCAGTTGAGGCGGCAGTTCAGTCAGTAGTCAGGGATTCCCATGGGTTAATTTGCTTCTTCAGTGTACAGTACAATACATTCTTAACTGCCTTTATGAATAATACAGTGTGGTATTTTACTAGTCAAGAAATTTTTAATTAAAAACAAATTTTCAGTTTAAAACTTTTCAGTTTTCTTTGTAAAACTAATACTAATTGGTAGAAGCCAAAATAGTGGTTATCTTTTGCTGGGGGTAGTGACTGAGAGAGCAGAAAGAAACCTGGGGTGCTGGAAATGCTCCAGCATATGAAGTAGGTGGGGGCTACGTGGCTGTTGACATCTGTAAAGATTCTTGAGCTGTGCATTTAAGATTTATGTACTTTACTTCGTGTATGTTATCCTTAAATGAAAAAAAGGGATAGTTATGTATTCATATCAGCGAGAAAATTGGATATTGAGTATGTATCATAGATTATTTTCCTCAGAAAATACTGTATATTACATAGATCAGAGCAGCCGATAGCTGAGTATAGGGTAAAACCCAGACAGATATTGAACCCTACCCCTAAGTTTTGGCAAACTCTGAAATTGTCCTTTTTGAGCTTCTGTTTGGGATGTGTGCTTGAAGGTGGCTCATATTGGACAGTGTTAATCACAGGTCCGATGATCATGGTAAATTTTTTTAGTGCTTTTCACTTGGCCAGGCCCTGAGCCGAACACTTTGTAAGCATTATTTCACTGTAATGTTTGCAACAGTTTTACAAGGTAGATGCTGTTTTTATTTCCAGTTTACACATGAGAAAACTAAGGGTTAAATCACTCCCCCAGGTCACGTGGTGGACCAATTGCAGAGCCAAGATCAAACTGGTTTCCCTGTGACTCTAGAGCTGCCCTCTTAAACACTGCAGGTGTTCTGTCTTTTTATATGTGGTAGGATTGATTCCAAAGTATGACCCACATCAAAACTCAGATCCTCATCCAGTCTATGGTATTTGAAGCACTAAAACAAAACCTCCCCTCTTTTATCTCTTCATTCTTTTTTTTCCTCCTTAATATCTAGCTTCTGTTTTTAGTTTTTAATTCTTTATAGGAGAAGAACCATTGAGAAGAGTTTTAAATCCTTATTCCATGTTTGAATCGGGAAATGTATGGGATGTGGGGGTAATTAAACGAGACTCGAGCATTAAATGTTTCCTTACTGAGCCTAACTCCTCTCCTCTCACTTGTTGACTAAGCGCTGCTTCACTGAGCATTTTCTTTTTTTTCTACCCACAACCTGAGTGCCCCACGGAGGTGAAGGACATAGCCTGAGCCTGTGCCATCAGTCAGTAGAACAAATGGGCTTGCTCTGCCTAACATCGGGCCATCTCGGATTCCACCTCTTTTATAGGAATGAGTGATGAAGAGAGGTGCGTTCCGCTTTGCCGCTGTATTAATACACATCAGGGGCCAGCTCCTGGCACTAAATCACGCTACTGCATACATCTGTTATCGGATTCTTCACCAGTGTGATGAACAAGACTGCAGATAGAGGCTTCCTTGTGTCATTCTTTATAGGATTTTCCTAAAAGAATAAATAGCTCAGATCTCTGCCAACACTCTCCCCTGTCACTGTGATGAATTCAGCTTCTTTCTTAAACATGCAGCCACAAATCTTTTCCCTTTTTCCCCTCCCCCACTGGTAGAAAGTTTTGAGTTGAAATTGACTGAATTTAAAGATATTAATAAGGCTAAAGAGGTGAAGAGCGGGAAGAAATAGTGTGTCTTCCTTGTCTTTTTGTATTAACAGTAACAAACGGCCAGAGAAAAGACCTGTAAACGACCATAGGGTCATTAAGTAGACATCTTGAAAGTGTAACACCTTTATTTTCTTCTTTTTGTCTTCCCTCTCCTCTCTTTTACGGCTTTCTAGCGTGCAGGTGTCTGGTGCACAGAGTCGCACCTGGGATCTTAGTGAGTAAGCATGCAAACCTGCTTCCACGACTAATACACCAGAGCAGAGATTCCCAGCAAATCTCAACCTCATGCTGAGGTGAACTATGTATATGCTCTCTTAAAGAATGTACTTGGATAAGAAAAAATGGACTATTTTCTCCAAAATTTGAGACCAAGTACTGTACTAAACATAAGGAATCCAGATGAAAAGCAGACTTCATTTTCTTGAAATGATTTTCTTCATCAGAATGGTAGATCAGAGCTCTTAGCATGCAAATTCCAATCCTACAAAAAGTAAACACATGGCTTTTGGGAAAGGGAAATTGAGGCGATCAGAGATTCTGTTCAGAGCCTGGCCTATTTTGGCTTTTCCCTTTTCTATCCTTTCTCTCCCTGGGATGGGATGTATGTCCTTAGAGCATCATTCAGAAAGAAGGGTACCTAATAGTTAATCTGTTAATCAGTTACATCAGGTTTCCAGTACCAGGCCAGTGATGCTAGAGATGCATTCACAAGGGCAGGAATTTTTGATCTGTTTGCTCACTCCTGTACCCCTAGCATCTATAAGAATACCTAGCCCATAGGACAAGCTCACTGGATATTTGTAGTATGAATAAATTAATAGACTCTTAAGGTCAAAAGAGTTATTTTCAACATTATTGTAACCCCATAGTTGGATTCAGTAGGTCCATTTTAGAATGTCCCTTGTTTCAGGAGTCATAGGACAAATTCTTATTGCCCACTATGTCTTTTTGAAGTTTAAATGTTTCCTAAAGTAAAAAATATGTTTTAATATTTTTGAATGTAGTCATTATTGAATGACTACACAAGAACATTTATAGTAGATACATAAAGAAAAACAATACAGTAAATATCAATATACCTACCATCCACTTTAGGAAAAAGAACATTACCTTTAAAATCTTCCTTCCACTTTCCATGGAGGTAAAAGTTATTCTGATAGTTTTTTGTTTATTGTTTATCATTTTTTTCAAGTATTTTTAACAGACATATGTATCTTTAAGCAATGTATTATCTAGTTTTGCATGTTTTTGAACCTTGTATGAATGGAATCAAACTGTACGTCATGTTTTATAACTTCCAGTTTTCACACAGTTCTGCTCTTGAGATTCATTCATGTTTTGTCCTGCCAGAATCTATTCATTTTTAACTGCCATGTATATAATATTCCATTGTATGAGTATGATGAATGTACTACAATTAAACATTCTTGATGGACATGTGGATTTTATCCTGTTTTATGCTATTGTGAAAACTACTGCATTGTTCTCTGAGAGAACAAGTGCAAACATTCTTCAAGTCCGCTTCATACCCATTAGGATGGTGTATCATAAAACAGAGAACATCTCATGTTAGCAAGCATGTGGAGAAACTGAACCCTGTGCATTGCTGGTGGGAATGTGAAATGGTGCGTCACTGTGGAAAACAGAATGGCAGTTCCTCAAAAAATTAAACATAAAACCACCATATGATCTAGTAATTTCACTTCTGGGTATATATACAAAAGAATTAAAAGCAGAGACTCAAATAGATTTTTATACACCCATGTTCACAGCAGCATTATTCACAATAGCCAGAAGGTAGAAACAATCCAGATGTTCATTGCCAGATGAATGGATAAACAACATGTGGCATATACATGCAGTGGAATATTATTCAGCCTGAAAGTCTTTGTTATTCAGAGTGAGATTCTGACACATACTACAACATAGATGAAGACAGGCTAAGTGAAATAAGCCAGCCTAAAAGGACAGACAAATATTGTATGATTCCACTATTTTGAGCTACCTAGAATATTCAAATTGATAGAAAGTAGAATGGTGGTTGCCTGGTGCTGGGGGAAGAGGGGAACGGAGAGTTATTTAATGGGTATAGAGTTTCTGTTTGACATGATGAAAAGTTCTGGTGGTAGATAGTGGTGATGGTTATATAATAGTATGAATGAACTTAATGCTCCTGGATTGTACATTTAAAAATGGTTAAAATAGGAAATTTTATGTATATTTTACCATACTAAAAAATAGCAAAAAAAGTTTTTCTAGGGTAGTGTTTTTTTCACTGTGATTTGGTGACCATGTAAGGATAGGTATAGTTTTGGGAAATTTATTATCAGTTAAATATGAATAATTATGTGTGTATGAGTTTGTTGTGAGTGTGTGTATGTGAGAGAAAGAGAGAGAAATTTGAGTTGTCAAATGCATTTCTTGCTGCTGTGGTTGAAGTTCCAAAACCTTTGAAAGCCATTGCCCTCAAGAACTCTTGTATATGTGTTATAGAGTAAAAGCTTTCAAGATACTTTTGTATTAATCCATGGTAAGAAATTCATGTTTGTATATATGTGTGGGTACACATGTAAATCTGAAATAAATCTTGGGTACACTCTGATATTTTTTATTGAGGAAAAAAATGGTAATGATCATAACCCACTGAATTGATTTTGGGACCCACAATTTGAAAATTACTACTCTAGGTTACTACATTCCTGGGAGTGGAATTATTGGGTGACAGGGTAAAATAAAATCTAAACTTTCCTAGATTTTACCATATTTTAGTGTGTAATTGTGGTTTGTACTGTTATACTCCGGGGCATTTGGAAATGTGAAAAAAATGTTTGGTTGTCACATTCAGTAGACAGGATCCAAAATGGGAATTGTTGCAATATGCAGGACAGCCCTACACACCAATGATTATCCTGTCCAGAATGTGTTTAGTGACCTTATTGGAAAATACTGGGCCTATGTTCTCTTTCTACCATTTTCCTTGTCGTATGTATTTATTGGTGGCACTGCCCTAGTGGAGCCATGGAGTGTGACAGAAAGAGGATAGGGCTTCAAGTTCAGTATCTGAGTTTGAATCTTGCTTCTTAACCAGCTTGTTGCATCCCTGAACAATTTATCTGACCTCTCTATACCTCAGTTTCCTGATATGGAAAATGGAGGTGACAATATCTACTAATAAGGGTTTGCATTAGGAAATAAGATCATGATAGTGCAGTGCTTATGCCGTGTAGTGCCTGTCACATACGGGCTTAAGAAGTGGTTTTTATTACATTATGAGTTTGTATTACCGAATGTATTCGTATGCTCAGTTAAACCCGTTTTGTCAGATGGAGAAATACTTTTCTCACTTAAATCTTGCCTTTATGTTTTTGTAGGAAAAAAAGAAACTTTATGTGGCCACTTGGGTTGATAGGACATGAAATATAAGGATTTAGAAAATTTTGTTTCTAAGTGTCTCATTCTAATTTGTCTTATTCTAATGTATTTTTCCTTGATGTTCTTTTCCTCCTTACTTTTGTAATAACCTTATTAGTTCACACGGATGCATTGGAGCCAACCACACCAGCATCACAGGCCCCGAAATCTCCAAACTCTGAGTGGTCGATCAGGACCTCCGCAGCAGAGAAAGCCACAGACTCAACTACAGCTACGTTTTTTAAAATGCCACAAGAAAAGAGCCCTGGATACAGCTAGAGAGCACTATTTCACCCTCCAGGAGTTGACTGGGTGTTGTTGAAACAAATGTTAGACTTTGTATTATATATTCTTGCATATCTTAATGGACATTCCCTGTCCTTTCTGCCAGAACCGACTCCTCTTTAAACACAGCAGCGGACTCTTTCTCTTAGGAAATCATGTTGTGGGAATCTTTTTTTTTTTTTTTTTTTAATTAGTAAAGTATTGAGGCAGCACTTTTTTTTTTTTAACAAAAAGGTCATCTGCTCTGTTACATGGTTATTGCTGTCCCAACATTTACGTCCAGCTCCATTCACAGAGCTGTTGCTTTTTGCAGCTTTGTCTTTGTTCTTGAAAAACTAGTTAACTGCTTTTGCATACCTTTTGCGTAGAGCTTTTAGTATCATTTGAGGAAGTCCCAAATTTGTAGCCAGTTCCAGAATTTAAATACTGAGTTAAGGCCTATATGGAATCATGTTTACAGGAGAGAAGGCTTGTCTTCGAGCCTAGACTTGATTCTCTCAGAGTGCCAATAAGATAAAACAACCAAGTTCTCTCAGTTTGGGGCCTCAAAAGAGAAACCAGCAGCTTGGGCCTTGGGAACTTCTTTCATTTTTCTGCACATGGTCTAACGGGATCAGCAGCAGCTGCATTGTATTTTATCTTGTCTCCAAAGTTTGTGTTCTACCAAAAGAGGACACACACATACACACAGATTGGTGTAGTGAAGAAAGTGGTTTAGGTATACAGCAAACTTAAAATAGTCAGTGGATTGTGTTTTCCTACTTCATGTCCCAGTGTAAGCCTTTATGTCCTAAGTGGGACTTTATTAGTAGTAGTATAGGTCAGTAACGTGTAGCAGAAATTCATACTTTATTATAATAATGGCTTCTTGGGGCCATGCTCTGGGGAGGAAAAATGTCTCTGACATGCCTTTATACTAGGCGTGTTTATGACGGCTCAGCTGCATGTAGAGTTATATATACAGTCGTGCCTGAAGTTGGATGCTACCTTGTCAAAATGAGGAATAAGTGACTGCCTGGAGCTGCTGGAGAAAAGCCACACTTTCTAAAAAGTATTAGCAAGAGTGTCTGTCATTCAGGGGCCTGGTTGATAGAAGGGCTCTTTTGTATGAATTGAGTGCTTTTACTTTGAAATACACAGAAGCTGTTTGCTAAGTGCTCACTGCTCTAGACACATTGTAGAGGAACTCCCACTCCTGCACCTGGTTAGTTTCTGTCTTAAATAGGTGCCGAGTGGGGCAATGCCTCCTTTCCCCAAAGTGCGATTGTCCTTTTTCCACACACAGAATGTAATGTTGGGCTACGTTATCATGTTCCCTTTAAAAATTATAGTCCTTATAAGTGGAAACTCTAGAATTTCTTTACAGATGAGATGGGGAGGTGGGTGGATGTGAATCTAGTTGGAAAGGGGAACTCGAAGCTAAGTCTATATAGCACTTTATGTAAGACTGAAACATGTCAGTTCATAACAAGGAATGTGGTGGAAGGAGGGGGCAGATCAGGGACTGTGGGCTGGGAGACGGGTAGTGCTGAAGCAACCCAGCATCCCTCAGAATCACTCCTGGTTCTCATGTAGTAGTCAGTGTACTTACAGGGAGCTTCAAGGCTACACTTCCCTTCCTTGTGGGCTGCACCCATAGAAGTGTAGAAAATATAACGTCTGTTGAATATGAAATGGCACCACTGAATGACTTCAGTGATAAAGGTATGTTTTATTGTCATGTGCATTCTTATCTAGTCCCCATAGTGACCTATGGCACGTATTTCTAACTTACTTGGTCGGGTTTAAGGGAGAAGTCTATAGACATAATTTTTTTCTTTGTGCCAAGCTCTATGGCTCATGCAGTGATTGGTTCTATGATCATGGACTATTAATTAAAACCTCTGCAGGTCAGGTGGCCAAGGTGTTGCCTAATAGTCTTCCTTTCTACCTATGATTAAAAATAATTTACACGTACAACTTAATTGACAGTTCAAACATCTCTACAAAGTCATGCCGTTTTAGAGAGATGAAAACAGTCACAGAATTGAGTGATTCACTCAAAATCACATAACTAAGCCAGCACTAAAATCCCAGACTTTCAGATTTTCTCTGGTCTGGGTTTTAATCTGTTGTTTTTCAGCGATAGACCTGAGTCAGTCTGAGACCCATATTGGTGAAACAGTATGCCATAAATGTTTATCATCTTTCTTGGGCATGCTTTTCTACACATTTTGAATACTTTCAACAGGGATCACCCAAGAATGCAACATCTACCTGTAATAACTGGGAAGAAAATCAGTTGCCTGAGAGAATAGTATTAAGCACACAAATACTTTCCAACACAGGGTTGTAAATTGTGCTCCTCATTTTAAGGTGCCGTATATGCATGCTTAAGGAATTATTAATCAATTATTCTGCTTGCTTTCTATATTAACCAGTTCCACAGGATAACCTTAGGATTGAGTGTATTTTGAATCTTAAAATTTAAATTTTCTTTTTATATGACACAGTGTATATGTTATAAATTAAGAAAAATCTATTACCATTCAAGGAAAGATAAAGTTTAAAAAATCAGATTTTGTAATCAGTGTTGAAAAAGATCGGATAGCATGACTTACTTTGAGGATGATCCTTGAGCTCACGTGTTTGATCTGCTCAAAAGTAATAACTAAAGCTGAGTTCCACAGTTTTTATTTATTTTGGGGTTCTGATTTATCCTAGCTGGCTATACAAGTTGCCTGTCTGAATCCTAATCTTATGTTTTCTACAGTGGGCAAAAGTCATTATCTACTTGTATGAAAATCTTTCATAAAAAGTCAGTTTTACTTACAAGTTTAAGGGAATTTAAGATTATTTTTCAGATGTAGTATTCTAAAGGAACAACTTCATTTGTATCAAAACTCTTGTGTTGCTTTTTGGTAAGAACTGATGAGAAGAGGAAATTATTAGCTGCTTACTTGGTACCAAATTTGGAAGGGGCAGAGTATAATTTTTACTAAGTGGTATGTAGTTGGAAAATAGGCCTCATTTTCTTCTTTGGATTCTTTAAAAGTCAAATGCAATTGAAAATTTCATAGGACATCACTTTACTGGGCTATGAAATAGGCTAAAAACAAGGCCATTTTTGCAGCAAAATGACCAAAAACTAAAATAAATCATCTTAATCTGTGATGCTTATGGCATCCTTTGTTAAGTAAAGTGAAACACCTAGGGCAAGTAACTAAACTAGTTATGAATCCCAAATAAGTTAATCTGATAGAGCTTTGCATTTTGGAATCTGGGACATTTACACCTGTATCCATACATTTGTCTCACAGCCTGGGAGGTTCTGATGCAGAGTAAAGGGGCAGAGTTATTACCTAAGTCACTTGGAATTGAAAAAGTTAGTGTTGTGACAAAGGAGCTAGGCTGGCACAGTCATTGCTGATAGGATGGATTCTCCACTTTGGCTCTAGGTAGAGGCTCCTGGTGATGCATGATTCATTTCAGGTCTTTGTTTTATTTTGGCTTCATTACTGTGGTTCTGAGCCACATGCTTTTGTTTTCCTGGGGAGAAGGCCATGTAAAAATCTCAGTGTTAGAGGCTGTATTCAGTGTCCTATATGTCTTATGAACTTTATCTGAGCTGGCATGAGAGCAAAGTGGCTTACTCTAGCAGCTGTGGATGCCGTCTAGTCGGAGGCATAGCTTCGAGGATGTGTCATGGTTCATAGGATGGTGGGAGGGATGGTAGAAGCAGTTTGTGCTTATTGTCGGCTGCTTCCTTTGCTAATGCTCGAGCTGCCAGTTTTACTTGTCAGTATTTCCTTATCACCCACTCCTGTCACAACAGTTAGCGGAGTTACTGTCACTAGCAACAATCAGGATGTGTTCCTACCTTGTCAGAAAACTGGTTCAGAGGGAAAAGGTGAGGAAAACGATGAGTTCCACCACCAAGCACTAAATGCAAGTGGCACAGAGATGCTTTCTCCTGTGTTAAGATCACAAAAAGATGAATGTCAAATGCCTAGAAATAACAACATCAAAAAGAAATAAAGAAGATGAGCCGTATTGCTGAAAACATGGATTATAAAGTTTTTAACAAGCCTGGCAAAACAAACTTACGGCCAAAAAAAGAAATTTTCTTGCCACTGTAAATAGACATCATCAACACTTGGTAAAACTGCCAGATTTGGGAAATAAAAAATTTTCAAGTACAGCATTGAAGGATGGAACAGATCCTGAGGACTGTCAGTAAGGGAAGCCATCTTGGCAAGACGGAGAAATGGAAAGCAAGGGAAGGTGAAGGGGAGGTGCTTAGAACAGGGTTTCTCAAAGTGTGGTTCCTGGGCCAGTAGCATCAGCACATTTTCACCTCCACCAGACCTGCCGAATCAAGAAACTCCAAGGATGAGGCCCAGCAAGCTTTTAACAAGCCCTCCAGGGGGCTCCGGTGCATGTTAAAGGTTAAGAATTGTAGGCTTTGCCACTGTTAAAAAGAAATGTTTTAATGTTAATGTACTATATCTTCCTAAGCTCAGCAGAGCTCTTGTATCCCCTCTATAAGTAAAGAGAAGTTTTGTGTATGATCCTTTGCAGAAACTGTTACTGTCTTTATTTCCCATATTTCTTTTTACCCAACAAGCTCCTGAAAGATCCCGTGGAAATATTGAGGAAGGATGATGTGCAGGAAAGTACCATCAAGGCCACGTTTTGATGAATGGAAATAACCTTTTAAAAATAGATAAAAATATAACAGTGAATTTTTAGTATATGAATGATAGTCATTTTTCACAATAGACAGTAAAAATATTATTTGTGCAAGGCATTGCCACCTCTGAGTTTACCATGTTTGTTCATTAGACCTTAGTTTCAAGGGAAAGTACCATGTATTTTTCAACATGATAATGATGAATCATTTAAAGTATGGCTTATAAAATGAAAAAATAATTGGAAGAAAAACCACTTTGGGTACATAAGTGTGTCATAAAACTGTTCAGTTATTGGTAATCTTTTGCTAGGACTTAGCACTTAATTTCCCAGGATTTTTCCATGATCTCACCTAGTTACCCACTATTGTCTTTGATTTCGCTTTCAGCTAGTGATTCTTCAGGGGTTGGGGACCAATAGTGATACCATGCTATTTTTTGTTGTTGTCTGACTCATTGGTTCAGCATTTCAGGATATGGTATCTAATCTTAACACTCAAAGCTTTAACACCGTTTTTTCTTTATATTTTATTTGTATTAATATTATCTGGGCTCGGCTCTAACTTGTTGCTGAAGCCTAGGCACCCAAGTTGTGACTTTCAGGAATACGCATGACTTACGGAGTTCATTGGGTTTGCAAAGGTATACTAGTTCTCTAGTATCATTCCCTTGCATGCTCATGTATGTAGACTGTTTAGCTCTCATGTCATTTTTTACAGTCTTTAACTGTATAATTTTTCTTTCCCATCTTGAAGACCAGTTAAAACAACCTTTGGCCAAAATTGTTAATGTTACTAGATATTATCAAGTGTGGGAATAGAGTTAGAAGCCTTTTAAGATGTAAATTATGTAAATTAATGTTTTATTTCTCTAAATGTTACTCTGACCCTTGCAGACCCCTCATTCAAATGTTTTTAATTGGAAAAGGAAAGAAAATATCAGAGAACTTAAAAACAGCTGTAAGTGGCTTTGACTTAAAACCCGCCTATTTCACTATCTGTGTATTCTACATCTTTCTCCTCCCAGTGGACCATGAAAAAAGTCTCATGACCATGCAAACTGATGGCACCCCAAAATCATGGCATCGATTTGAATTGCTGTCAATATTGATCTCAGTCAGCCCCTCCCCTGTTGTCAGCAGCTATTGCAAACTGGCCATGGCGTTAGGTTATTAAGTATGAAATGTCCGATTTCCTTCCCTACTAAGTTTGACAGTTGATATCTCTGACATTTCACTTTCACATTTGTGTTATGTTTATTGTGAAGGAAAATCCTCAGTCTTTCAAATGCATGTTTTGGCTTGTGATTATCTTTCACATTTTTTTAGAGCAATTTTTGTGAAATCACGGATAAGTGGAAAACTCGTGTTATTTTCGAATATGAGTTCCATTGTGGAACCAATGCATCACAGACAGCTCGAAATATCAACGAAGTGTTTGGGAAGGATGTGGCTAATGAATGCAGAGTACATGATGGTTTGAGAAGTTCCATTCTGGTGATTTTAACCTTGAAAATGAGCCACATGGGTGACCTGAGACCAAGGTAGGATAATAATGAGCTGAAAGCTGTAGTGGACACAAATCCATCTTAACCTACACATGAATTGGCAGCAAGGTTTGACATTACTATTCCAACAATATTTGACCATTTGAAACAAATCGGCAAAGTAAACAAGATGGATAGATGGGTTCCACATGAATTAAAAGAACATCAGAAGTGAAATCATCTGGAAGCTTGCCTTTCTTCGCTGTCACGACATAAAAGCAAACCATTTTTACACCATATTGTTACATGTGATAAAATATGGATTCTTTTTGACAATCACAAGCGTTTGGCACAATGATTACAAGAAGATGAAGTGCCAAAACACAGTCCAAAACCGAATATTCATTAAAAAAAGCTAATGGTGTCTGTTCGGTGGTCCAGCACTGGTATTATCCACTACAGCTTCATGAAACCTGGTCAATTCATTACAGCAGATTGTCTACTGCGACCAATTGAATGAAATGATGAGGATTCTTGCGATTAAGCAGCGGAGATTGGTCAATAGAGACAGGCCAATCCTCTTACAAGCTTGACCAAACAACACTGCTCAAACTACAGTAGGTGGACTTGGAAACTTTCTGTCATCCGCCATATTCACCAGACCTTGCACCAACAGACTTCTCCCAGGCTTTGGACCACTCTTGCAGGGAAAAATATTCAATTCTCAACAAGCTGTGGAAAATGCCTTTGGCAATTTCATCGCCACTCACTCTCTAGGCTTCTTCGCTGCTGGCCTAAACAAGCTACCGTTAAGATGGCAAAACTGTGTCAATAGGTTAGGTGCATACTTTGATCAATTGTACTGCTTCTTGTTTGAGGCATAATAAACTACACTTTTGATTTGAAATCGGACATTTCATATTTAATGACCTAATAAACCCTTTCTGCCCCCACCTTCTCTCAACCTCAGCAGCTAATCTCAGCCGTCTCCCACCAGATAATAGCCTCAGGCAGAACTTCCCACTTACACCCTGGCACACACCCTTCTCTTTTCCTTCTTGCTAATGCCT
>RJWJ010034203.1:0-17417 GCA_004363605.1 Indri indri | reverse complement strand
AGCAGCAAGGACTTCAGGAATAATTCTTTGACAGCAGCTTGTTTGCAAAGCACCTACTGCTCCAGAGTTGAAAGTCGCTGTCGGGCAGACCGTGGTTTCAGTGGGTCCCAGGCAGGAGGCAGATCGCCTGTTACTGACACTTCCCATGTGAGCGCCAGCTCCCCTGGGCAGACGGTGCCGGGCAGCAAGACGGGCACCTGGGCACCGGGCCAGGGGTCTGTGGCTTGCTCTTGAAGTCAGGCTGCTGCTGGGAGGAGGAACACGCTTGCGGTCTCGCCGGCTGCTGTGTAGTTGTGGCTGCAGCCAGCGGAGGGGGAGAGGTGGGCCTGCCCGGCGTCAGCCTGGACTTTCCACCGGGAGGGTCTGACCCCTCGGCTGGACCTGGGGCGTGCAGGGGCCTGGGGCTGGGCCACCACCTCTGCAGCTGGGCCCTGGTTCTATATCCGCTCCGTGGGTTTCCTTCCCGGAAAGAAGCGAGGACTTCAAGTCCAGAATTTAGCTTTCCAGGAGGGCTGGTCTTATTTAGAGCGTGGGTGTTTTCACCCCAGTTGGCAGGTCCACTCGGGGAACTGCAGATTGGGAGGAGGACGAGAGGTGGGGGTAGAGGGGCTCTACTCAGCAGCCTGCCCTAAACCGCCCTCTTTTCACCAGGGCTGTCCCCAGCCCCAGCCTGGGCTAGTTTTCCCAGACACGCTTATACACACCTCTGCCACAGCAACGATCGCCCTGTGTTGTATAATAACTGTCTTTTTTACTCAAATGTCTTCCCCAAACAGACTTAAGTTCCTTGAATGTGTTTTCCTGGCACCGAGCACGATGCCTGGGGGCGTATCAGGCACTTGATCACGGTTTGTTGATGGAAGGAATGAATGAGGGAAGAGCTTTATGGCGTAGGTATCATGGCGACCGAAGTTCAGAGAGGTTAAGTCACTTTCCCAAGGTCACACAGATAACATACGGTGGGAGCTGGCATCTGGGCCCTCATCTGTTTGCTCAAATTCATGCCACTTCCACGAGGTGCGGAAACTCCAGTGGTTGAACCCACTTTTTTGTTAAAAATACATTTCTAAACTGCAAGGGACATGGGAACAGGGCAGTGGCAGGTAGGGCCAGCCCAAGGAGGGAGAGTGGTGGAGCCACAACCAAGGAGCCACAGCCCTTCATTTGGGCAGCGCCGTGGGAACGAAACTCTACTATTCCACAGTGAGCTGGGGAAGTCTACAGTCCCAGCAGCTCATGGTCCACAACTGGAACCCCAGTCCCAGCCTGGGGTGAGTTTTCACAACTCGTTTTGCCTAGAAACTGCTGCGGTCTGCTTGAGGCTCTGGGTTAGGAACGGCCTAGGCCAGGTTGGACCCCCCCTGCAGAGTCCTCTGCCCTACCTGCAGGGGCTGGTTCGCAGCCACCAGGCAGAGTTAGGTGCAGAGTGTTCTGGCTATGCTGGGGTTTAGTGTTAAACAGGTTTACATTTTCTGGAAGGTCGATCACACCTGGATTTTCCCTTTGAATCAAGCTCATTAAGAAAAAAAAAAAGAGCCAACCTCGCAGAGCTCCTAAGTATTGGATGGTTCAGCAGAAACAAGCTGTTAAGATTGCCCAAGAGAAGGTTACTAGAATTCAACAAAGCAGGATTTCCCAACCTCACACCTCCTGCTTTTAAGAAAGGAGTCTAGATTAACCAGAACTGTGAGCAATTCACTCTTGATATCTAATTACGATGAGTTCTTAGGTTCCTTTGGATCCAACGGACAAAGAATAAAATCAAGGCAGAGCCCAGATGGGAGCAATTTTTTATGGTTTTTGTTTTTCCATCAACAAATCGAAGCTGTCAAAAACTATAGTGCCTTCCTCCTCCTTCTCCCTGTCTTGCTGTTCATGGGGCGTTCTCTCAAAGCCTTCCTTGTACGAGTGATGCTAGTTATACTTCAATCTATGAGGCCGCCATCCACGGACACATGGAGATGTCTCCAAAATTAGCCATGCATCGCAGCAAGCTATTAGATATTCCGCTTTGGCTACTTTTATCCATTCAACAACTGTTTGTTGAGTCCAGGGGCCCAGCACTGTGTTCGGCACTGAGGCTACAGCAGTGAATAAAACAGTCCAGTACATTCTCAGGAGGGGAGGGGTAGGCAAATACATAAGAAATAAATAGGAAAACTACACAGCACAGTAAGTCACAGGACGGCAGATTCCCAGGACAAACAGAAAGCAGGAAAGGAGGATAGGACGGGGGCTGCCATTGTTAACAAGGTGGTCAGGGAAGGTCACACTAATATGTCATCGTGTCAATGTCAGACAGAAACCCAGGGCAGAGCTGTGCAGCTACATGAGGGGAGACAGCAGGTGCTACTGTCTGGGGCACCCTTCTTCACCTCTCATCCTGTGCAGAATTCTCGCCTACTACACCCATGGCCAATATTCATTCATTCATTCCTGCATTCATTCAAGAGATACTGTTGAGTGTCTCCTGTTTTCCAGTCGCCATTGCTGGCTTTGATGACATATCACCAACCAGACACAGACTTCCGTGGCCACAGAGCTTACATCCAACGCAGGAAAGACGGGCAGGATGTGTAAAGGGATAAATAAATCATTTCAGACAGTGATGAAATAAATGCCGATAAGGAAACACAGGAGAAGAGGGTAGAACCTCACTCGGGAGAGGGAGGCTTAGAGAGGTAGCGTCGTTGAAATAGCAGGACTATGGGTTCCAGTTCTTAACTATCACCTGAAGCGTCCTGAAGGCCGTTAACTCAAAAGCAAAGTATTTATCAGAATTTATAGGTCTTCCATTAAAACAGGAGAAAATAATTTCTAGGGTAAACAAATACAAAATTATAAAAAAAATTTAAAATTTTATTTATAAGGAAGTGCCAAATCTCTATGTGAAGCTATCTGACTGTTTCAATTCCCAGGGCTTAAGATGGTGCCCAGTATACAGAGCTGTCAATAAAAATCTGTTGATTAAAAAAACAAAAAGTCTAGGGCACCATTTGTGTGTTTGCTATGTTAGTGCGGAAAGTGCTTTGGAAAACATCAAAGGACAATGGAGTACTATTCGTCCCTAAACGAGGAAGAGAGTGCTAATGCGTGTATGTCACAGAGGCACCTTGAAAACACGACGTTAAGTGAAAGACACCAGACACAAATGGCCACACACTGTAGGCGCCATTTGTGTGAACTGTTCAGAACAGGCAAACCCACAGAGTAGGGTTTTGGGGACAGGGGATGAAATGGGCAGTGACCAGCAGGAGCTCCCTGCAGCTTTCCACTGTTTGACAAGTACATCCCAGTGTGGGTTAATCATGGATTGCAAGACGGTCTTTGGTTAAAACTCATCACTTAACAGGAGCCAGCAGGCCAGGATAAAAGAATCTTCAGTGCGCCCTTTCTGCAAAAGGAGTTCCCCACCCTTGCTGGACGGTTCTCCCACCAGGGTGGTCTTCTCACATGTGCTCTGGGGGCCTCTACAGATGACGACTCATCTCCCCCAACACATCAGCATCAGGGCAGCCCCACAGCAGGACCTCAGGGTGCTGTCCTCCTCCCCCAGAATGTAACCACGAGATGGTTCACAGACCCAGAGAGTGAGAAATCTGGCCAGGGACCAGTTTTTTAATGGGTTTGCAAACCTCAAACATAAACTCAATTATGTACTTAAAAATACACATGTGCGTGCCTAAAAATACACACACGCACGCAGAGGAAATTCACTCAGCTGTGACTTCTAATGCTCATTAAAGGTAGGACTGGGGTTCGGTTTCCAGTCAAACGTGAGGACCTGGAGACACTGGTGTCTAGAGGCCCTTTGGCTCTTTGCTTTCTTGTTAAAAGGCCAGAACGGGAACACCCGTTACAAGGAGGCTGGGCACACTCCGGGGCAGAGGGACCCCATGGAGTATATTAGATGTCAGCACATGCCTTCCAGAATGATTACAGGGGTTGGTGAGGAGACTTACAAAAACCCCACGTAGCCATCAGAAACACCTGTTGGAAGTGCTAGAAAGCACAGGGTGGTGGGACAATCTACTATTGCCCTGGCCAGCGCTCTGTCAAGTGTCCCCAGTCACTGACCCGACCCAGTTTGTTATGAATTATGCTTCCCGTGGGTAATTTCACCACTGTGTAATTAGAGCCACCAGAGAGTAAAATGGAAGTCCTGGAAGAAACTTTAAGATGAACAGTATCACGAAAGAGAGCTGTGAGCAGACCATCTGGTAGAAGAGGCAAAAAGCTGGTTAGACAGGCTACCATGGTTGGGAAGGTCCCCATGCTGATCAGGTAGGTCAACAGATGCCTTTGCACCTACCCAAAAGAACAAAAGACACTCTGTAATAAAAACACCTGCACTCAAATGTTTATAGCAGCACAATTCACAATTGCAAAGATGTGGAAACAACCCAAGTGCCCATCAATACGTGAGTGGATTAATAAAATGTGGTATATGTATACCATGGAGTTCTACTCAGCCACAAAAAACCAGTGGTGATCTAGCACCTCTTGTATTATCCTGGATAGAGCTGGAACCCATTCTACTAAGTGAAGTATCCCAAGAATGGAAAAACAAGCACCACATGTACTCACCATCTAATTGGTATGAACTGATCAACACTTATGTGCACATATGGTAGTAATATTCATCGGGTTGTCAGGCAGGTGGGAGCGGGGAGGAGGGGATGGGTATATTTACATCTAATGAGTGCGGTGCACACTGCCTGACATGCTTGAAGCTCTGATTCAGGTGGGGCAAAGGCAATATATGTAACCTAAACATTTGTACCCCCGTAATATGCTGAAATAAAAAAAGTTAAAAATAAAATAAAATAAAAAATATAGAATATAAAACAAAAACAAAAAAACCACATGCCTTTGTTTGCCCGGTTTGTCTAACATTGTGGGACAATTATTAACAAGTATCCTTTGCACTCTCAAAAGTGTCCTGGTTTGGCTGTTAATGCTCTGTGGTCACCAAAGACAAAGAACTTCGATTCCACTTGTGTGCATGGTCAAATTCATAGAAACAGAAAGTAGGACCGTGGTTGCCAGCTGCTGGGAAGAGAGGAAATGGGGAATTATTGTTTAATGGGTAGAGTTTCAGTTCTGTAAGATGGAAACAGTTCTGGAGATTGGTTGCACAACCGTGTGAATATACTTAACACTCCTGAACCGTACACTGTAAAATGGTTAAGATGGTAAATCTTACGTTACGTGAATTTTATCACAGTTTTTAAAAATCTTCTGGTTAGATGACTCTGAAACCTCTCCCACAATTGGGGTGGAAAATGTTGAGGTGGGTGGAAATTGAAGGAGCATTTTTAGACACCTGCTGTTCCCCTCAAATCTAGCAATAGAAGATTCATTAGGGTCACCTAGTGAGCTTCACTGGTGTCCCCTGAAGTCAGACCAACTGAAGGAGCATTGGAGCCCAGTTGGGAGAAGGGAGTGATTTAACTTGACATCAAGTTTGCAGTTTTGATTGTCACAAAGGACTGGATTTCTAATTTCTTCCCGAAAGCTCATTTTGCTCTTTAAAGGGGCTGTGTGACTTTTACTGGGACACATTTAAAGAAACAGTGGGAGATAAAAGAGATTTTGCCTTTGAGTCAGTCCCCAGTGGTCAATATTCTTATAATAGCAAAATCTTTTGTTTTTAAGCCAGAAAAACCAAATCTGTTCCTAAGTTGCTACTGGTTCATGGTTCCTTTTGGAGCGAGTGAGGCTACTGAATGCTGTCGTGCAGTGGTTTGGAATCCAACGACAGCATTTGGTTTTGATTTGTTGCTTCAAATTGCATCCAAGGTCAACGGGGCTCCCCGAGTAGTGGGAATGTGTGTCTGTTGAGTTATTTAGGAGCCGGTCAGTCCCAAGGGGGCTGCTGTGTTGTCTGGCTGGGTGTTTATTTGCATGTTAGAAATACCGAGTGTTGTGTTTGACCTCTGCTATCCACACGATCTACGTGGCTGTTTATGTGGCCTTTCTTGGTGCCGGTACATGCATTATTCAGGGGCAAGGTGGACGAGACGTCCAGGGAGACATCTTGAGTCCTGGGAGACCGCATCCCCCAAAAGACACATCAGCTGGGCGAGGAAAACTCTTTTTGGTCACTGAACTAGATCTAGCTTGAGCTTTGCCTCAACTGGAGAACATAGACAGTCAGGGGTTACCTACTTCAAAACTGGCATTTTCCTAGACTACCACTTCCTTCTGGAAAAATGGTGCCCTTTCTTTCATCTTTTTATTTATTCCTCCCCTCTTCTGCCTTTAAAATAAACTGGCCCTCTTGTTCTACTCTGCCACCTCCTGTTTCTAGTTCTAAGATTCCTTCAGCATCAAGATTCCTGATCACGGGTATCAACCACCTTGTCGAGGAGGAAACCGAAGCCCAGGCAAGTGACTCATCTTGCAGAACTGGAGCCAGATGGAGGTGTCTCCACTGCTGGGCCAGATACCTTGCAAATAATGGCAGGATGCTTGGAGCGGGGCAGGTGCGTAGCACCCAGGGACACGCCAGGCCTGGAGATTGACCCCAGAGGCAATTTGGGGGGATCCTCAGAGCTTGACTGTACCCGCTGGAAGAGGTGCCCGTAAGCCTGTCACCTGGGAGACATCTGGACCTGCCCCTCCCCGGGGCTAATTACATTTCTTTCCTCCTGTACCTTTGCAGAGAATTGACTCCCACGTGACAGCTTCTAAGAATCACCCACCTGGATGGGGCAACGCTTTTATTTTTTTCTGCTCACAGATCAACCTCCCTCAGAGGTGGCAGCCTGACACCAGCGCAAGCTTCAACAAGAACACAGCAGGGTACGAGCTGGTGCCCTTGGAGGCTTGGCTGACTCAGACCAGGCTAGGACGGCCTTGCGGGAACCTGTGGGAAACCAGGGACCCTGGGTTCCCAGACCCGATGACCAAGAAAAAAATTAATCCTCTTAACAAAGAGACGTTGTTTGCTCTTCGAGGCGATCCTGCCCCTTGTGTTCAGGATAAAAGAGACTGTAACGACATTTGCTATGTCAAGGCCAATGGTGCTTTTTATCTTGGGGATTGGCAAACTCTTTGAGAAGCAAACTTATTCAAGATGAAGAAAATCAGACTCCATCCTGTGTCCTGCAGTCCTCATTGCACAGATATAAAAATAAGTTGTTTATCATGACTTTTAAAACTATACAGGAGGTGAGCTAATAGCACCCAAATTCTTCTCTGGTGTAGAGAATTCTACTTAGGGCCTTGAAGTGGATGTGGAACTCACCCACTTCCAGAACACTTTTCCCTTTTAAAGGTGTAACTGTTCTAGGAAGGAATTTGACTTTACCTCAGGCTAAAATGTCTCCGCAACAAAAACAACAAAGCAGAATCCCATATAAAGTTCCTTGCTAACTGCCTGTATGCGGAGCAGCGGTCCTTAAACTTCACGGCATATATCCAAGTCACGCCAAGCGTTCGTGGAAATAGATCGTCGAGTCCCATCTTCTGAGTCTGTAACTCTGAGGTGGGGACCCCGAGTTGGTGTGTCCGACACGTGCCCAGGGAATGAGCCCGCTGCTAGTCCAAGGAACACACTTTGAGAACCAGGGCTGGGAGGATGGTGTGCTGTGTGGACCGGCAAGATTGAAGGACCTATGCCCTCTCCTGGGTCACTCTCAGCTACGGTGAGCCACCTAGCCCAGGTCACGCCCCGCCCCCCCCGGGTCACCTGGATCTAATGATTGGTTGATGCAAGTGGATCAGGTACAACCTCCAGCCTCAACAGCGATGGCGGCGGCTCGGAGGGTTGCTCCAGGGCTGCGTCCTACGTCGAGGGATGCCGCATTGGGACTGCATCGCAGCCCAGCTCCTCCCTCGGCCTGGCCCTGCTTTCTTCCCCTTCCCCTTTGGTGTTAATCCCAGAGCACGCCCCAACACACTCCCGCGTGCGAATCCGTCTTGGACCGCTTCCCAGGGAGCCCGATGTCCCACAGTCAGGAGGAGACAGGCACTGAAACGGCCCCTGCTCAGAGACTCCTGACCACGCGCCACCCCTCCCACACTTCCTTACTCTGATTTACTGTCTTCATGGAATTGGATGTCCTGACACTGGATGTCACAGATTTATCCAGTGTTATCATCTGACTGCCTTCTCCCCTAAGACTGTAAGCCCAGTGAGGGCAGGGACCTCGTCTCTTGCGTTCTCTCTCCGCGGTATCTGCAGAGTAGACAGCAGGGCCCTGCACCTGATGGGCACTCGAACAACATTTATTGAAAAGTGAATGACCTTCCAGGAGGGAAGAGCTGCACGGCCTCACCAGCAACTCTAAGAGTTTCAGTGACCTAAGAAGTCTAGGAGAACGGATGGTGCTTTCAAAAGTGTTGTCTGTAATTGGGGATGCCTTAAATTTGCTTAGTGCTTTCTGTTGTTTTTATAAAAAGCAGTTCATTCCGTATGTATAGCAACCCCATGTTGTTATAAACCGGGGTCACTTTCAAGGGTTGGGAGGAGAGAAACTAGTCATGGTTAGGTGGAGCCACTTGCTCAGCCAGGAGCCTGCGGCCAGCACGGCCCACAGGGGAATGTTAGCCTCCCAGGTCAGGACCCCTGACCCTGCCTCTGTGTTATTCCTGGAGGTGAACCCAAGTCAGTTCTCAGTGAGATTCCCCGTAAGTCTGACGTTCCACCAGGAATCCTCATGGGGGGCGACATTTGGCTGGAGAGGACGTCACATTCGACACCCTCACTGGGGTTCTGGGCTCCCGCACTGTGCTTTTGGGTGACTGCAGTTCTCACATGGCAGAAGAGGTTGGGCTTCCCCTTCCAAAGGGGGAGGATTCTGCCCTGTCGGATGTTGGCAGCTGGAGAAAGGATATGTCTAGGATTGACACTTCGAGAATGGGGTCTAAATTTGCATAGAGTACCATTATGCTTTTTTCCTTTTTCTTGGAGAGTTATTTTTAAATAGCAGATGCTCGTACGTCCCCGTCCCCTACCCCTCAAGCCCCCACCATCCCAAGCCCCCCGGCAGGCTGAGGACCCACGGCCAGGGCCTGTCACCCACAGGCACTGAACCCTTCCAGGCCCACTCAGCAGTGCCCTGAGATCTGAATGTAAACGGAGGAGGCCCTTTGATCCTACACCATGAATGAGCCCGGGAAGGCTGCAAAATGCTAAGAATGCTGAGTGCGCTAAGTGGAGTTTTCCCCCCAAGTGTGCGTAGAGCGCGGTTTCCAAGGGGAATACTGATGCTGGAATGAGGGAGGCACCCACCCAGCACCTGCCAAGGCAGAGGGCCCTGTACCCAGACCATGAGTCAAGCACATGCCCACAGAAGCCGCCGAACAGTAAGTCAGCAGCGCACTGAACAGGGTGTGCACCACGCCGCGCCACGTAGCAGAGCCACGCCCCTGGGAGTCGGCACGCAGTTAATGGAATATTTCCTGTAAATATTATTTTCCCTTCCTGCCTCATCATCTCATTTAGTTCAAAAATCTTTACTCGTCGGGGGATGGGAGAGTAATGCATCAATTCCCAGAGCCAACGCCCCTGCTTCTGAGACGCTCTCAGGAATCAGAGGAAGCCACGCTGGCTGCCTGGGGACAGGGGGCCAAGACCATTTACTCTGGCTCCTTCTCCTAATGCCTCAGAGGGGACCCCACAGAGCTCCTAAGTGTGCTCTAAGTGCACATAAAAGCCCCACTAATTGCACATCGAATAAATAAGTAAATGCCGTCTGCCGAGTATGTCACAAGGCCTGGCGTTGCTGTTGTTCTCTCCCAGCGGGCGGATTTCATCAGACACGGGCTGTGAGTGGCTGCGTCTGTAAGTGAGGGTTTGCAGGGAAGGTTTTGCGTTGTCATGTGCTTCCCGCTATATGTGGACAGACACCGCCTGCAGGAGGGATCTTTGTTCGAACTTAGAGCCCCATTTGGAAAGTGTTTCTGTTCAATGGCTTCTGATGACCAGAGAGCTACCCTGTCCACAGGTTTGCAGAGTGCGAAATGCAGGGATCTGACAGAGAAGAGGGCTCAGCCTGGTGCTGGCGGTGAGTTGAGTCTTTAGTGCCTGGTCGCCTCACACCTCTGGTAGGGACGCTGCAGGAAAGAGGCAGCCTGTCCCAGAGATCAGAGCTCTCGCACTTTCTCAGGCTTTGATCTAAGGAATGCAAGGACCCCTCCCTTAAAGAGGAAGCATATGGGAGACAGATTTTTATCTAGCCTTATTATCTCTGCTCCAAGGGACCCCGATTCTGCTTGCCAGGGTTAGTAAACAATGCCTCTTCAATATGCATCATTTAATTTTCATTCAAACGTTTTCAGGGAAGAAAGAGGAAAACCTCTTTTGTGCACCAGCACAACTGCCCCAAACCTGCAGGATAGCGGATTCGAGGCGTGGGGCTGGCTTTTTTTCTGATGGTCTGGGTCTCTTTACCGGACTGTAAATGCAAACTAAGGAGAAGCTCCATTTACCTTAAGAGCCCAAATGCCAATCAGACAACGTCTCATCATTTCCTGCAGTCCACGGCCTCACTTAGGCAGAGTTCATTTCCACACCCCCAGGTACGCATGCGCTAAAATGGAATCTGGTAACTAGCATAAAATGGGGTCAAATAATTGCTGCAAGATTTGTTTTTATGTCACTGTTACTTTCGCTCTATCTCCTTCACCATTGCTGAACCGAGGCAGTTAGACACGTAGACTCTGTCCGCCCTGGGACCCTGTGGCTACGTTCACAATCGTGCAGCAAGACGGCCAACCCGGGCCACAGGGAGGAAGGTTCAAGACCCCAAAGGGACGTTGCCAGTGCCACATGGTGTTTGAGTGGGAACAAGAGCTCCGAAGTGGGCGGCAGGCAGAGTGAGGGGGAAAACACCACGGGTGTAGAACCGAAGTAGGACTTACCACGGGCTGGGGAGAGGACAGTTCGTGTCTCGTAAGGAATCCTACAACCTAGCCGGTGCTGTTTGGGGGTCCGCCTGCTATTTTTAAAAGAACTCACGGATGTAAGCGAGGGCCAGTAGTCCGGGGAATATGCGTGTATTATAGATTTTGATGTTTTTTAATCTTGTTTGCTGCTTTTTCTAGGGCATTTTGGGGGCTGTTCTGCGCACATTTTCCAAAACACCATCAAACTTGGCCTTCAGAAGTTCGACATTTCTGAACTCTTCTGAACAGACACAAAAGCCAAAACCCAGTCTGCAAGGTGTCCCCACGTGTCTAGCCGTCTGTGACACGTGTTCCCTGAAGGCAAAGAGCTGTGTTGTTTTGTTTTTCTGTGTTTTACAAAGCTCAGCAGCTTGCGTTTCGGGCAGTGCTTCAGGAAGGCAGGGAGCCCGTCGTTTAGAAGGTCCAGGTAGCTGACGGTGGGGCCAACTGTTTTCTCTTTTCCTCTCCACCTGTGAGGTCCCTGGCATTCTACTCATCTTCCCAGAGCCACCAAACTCCAGGGTGAGGGTTAAGTGACTCAGGGTGAACTCTGAAACTAGAAGGGAAAACTGCATCCCAACCACAGAACCAGGAACTCACTACAGTGCTGCCCATTTTGGGGACAGCCATCAGCCACCCCTCCTCAGTGGCTTATTATTATTATTATTTTTTTTTTTTGGTGGCCCACATGGAAACACTTGAGTGGATTCTCAAGGCGGCTGCTGAATGACTCCGGTTGTGCTAATGGGGTGTGACGCTATCAGAGCTGTGCGTGCCAGAGAAGCCTCTAGATCTTTCAAAGGAGAGGGAGCGGCCCAACCCTGCCACTGCCTCTACTTGAATGTTGGCTCTTCTTCTTGCAGTGCCATGTGACGGAGCCGCCGTAACTGGGTCAGAGTGTCAGGGAGGGCCTCTGCCTGCCGCTGGGTGGGAGCGGCTGCCTGGGCTGGAGATGCAGCTCTTGCTGCAGAAGCCTCCAGGCGCACAGAACCGGGACTGGGCTCCGCTCCCTTTCCTGAACATCCCTGGAGGTGCAAGGTGGCGGAGATGTGCCAGGTGCCAGAGCCAGGAGGGTGTGGTGCCCCCTGGAGGGCCACCCCTCCCACGCCGCTTGCCAGCGTTGAGTCCCGTCCTCCCTGTGCAGGGACACAGCTGGTCACACCTGCTGAGCCAGGCTGACCTTCCCAAGTCTGAGCTGTCAAAGGAAGCACAGATGGCTGCAAGTGGTGGTCTTGGTCTCCAACTGCACATCAGAATCACTGAGGGGCTTTCTACACGCTCGGTGGCCAGAGATGGACGAGTGTTTCTGGAGGACATTGTGGCATCCAGACATTCCTGCAGCTTCATCTGATGTACAGCTGAGGTTCAGAACCACTGGCCCAGGCTGGCTGCAGTGCCCAGTACTTAGTAATCCAGCACTTTGGGAGGCTGAGGAGGGAGGATCGCTTGAGGCCAGGAGTTTGAGACCAGCCTGGGCAACACTGCAAGACCCTGGCTCTACAAAAAATTTTACAAATTAGCCAGGTGTGGTAGCATACACCTGTAGTCTCAGCTACTCAGAGGCTGAGGTGAGAGGATCGCTTGAGCCCAGGAGTTTGAGGTCACAGTGAGCTATGATGGTGCCACTGCACTCTAGCCTGGGCAACAGAGCAAGACCCTGTCTCTGAAACAAACAAACAAATGCAATATATAAATATAAAGCAATCCTTAGATGTCAAGTTTTATGGGATAGGAAAATTAGATTCAAGACCAGCCTGGGCAACATAGCGAGAGAACTCATCTCCGCAAAAAATATTAAAAAATTAGCCAGGTGGGTTACAGGGAGCTATGATCACACCACTACACTCTAGCCTGAGCAACAGAATGAGAGTTTGTCTACTGAAAAAAAAAAAAAAAAAAAAGGAACCACTGGCCCAGAGGAACTGCAGACAGACATTTGGCACTTTGGATGAGAGCTTACACTGATACTATTCATTGTCACCTGCGTGCATCTCCTTAGATGCGGAGCTCTGGAACCAGGGTGTGCGCTTTCTGTATTCTCAGAGACACACATGTGCCTTAAACGTAACAAATATGGCCTTTTTATGATGGGGACGGTGTTGGTGATAAGAAAAGAAGAAACACCCCGTCGCGGCGTTGCTGTGGCTGGGACTTCTGAACTGCGGCTCCAGTTGAGAGCTGGCTTTGCCTTTGAGTCCATGTGTCGTCTCAGCAGACGTGGGTGCCCTTGAAGCTAACGGAGCTGAGGCTTTGCTTTCCCTCGTGGGCCTTTCAAAGGCCTGTTCTTAATTCTATATTCAGATTGTACATTCATTTCCTAAGGGGGGGGGCGGTGCTCCGACTCATATAACTTTCAGGGCCCATGCGACAGAACCTGCACCTCGCCACGGCTGTCGTGATGGGGGGCACTGAACGCTGCACTCGTGATCACTGGGGTGCCGACTGCCTCTGCGCCTCCTCTCCCTGTCCAGGCACTGGCTCAGCCATGCTCTGGAAATTTCTACTGCTCTTGAGCTCTGACTGAAGGCCCAGCCGCCTACTGGTCACAGTTCCTTGGAGGTCCCATGAAAACTCCAGATTTGCACGTCCCACCCTGCACTCGCTGTCAGCCCCAGGTCTCCTCTCTTCTTAGCGTCCATACTCTGGTCGACCTGAAGCCTGGTGTCCTTCTGGACTGCCCTTCTCCTCTCGCCGCCACCCTCTCCCCGACACGGTTGATGACTAACCCCACCTTCTCAATGTCTTCGGTCCCTTTTCCACTCCTGATACTGGGCTCGAGCCCTGCCAGGTGTGGCCCGCACGCCGGTAACGATGCCCCGGCTCCCCCCCATCCACCCTCCACACAGCTGGCAGAGGATGGCTCTGCGACAGGGCAGACCTGACACGGACAGGCTGCCACCTACAGAGGATGAAGTCCTCTTGGCAGAGACCCCAAGGCCTCCAGGAACCAGCCTGCTCTCCTCTCTCCTGGAGTTCCAGTGCGGATGGCGCCGTGTCCCCCCATCCCGCTGTCACGCCACGCTGTCCCCTTCCTGTGCTTTTCGTGCACACTGGCCTCTCTCCTGCGGGCCTCCCCACCCTGCTCCTCCGTCTGCAACACTCTGCGTCCCTGAGGATGCTCCCTGCCCTTTGCTTCCTCTCTGAGGACTTTTCCCTCCCTCCTTGAACCCACCACTGACCCTCATGGACGTCTGTGGTGGCACTTAGACCCGGGCTCCGTTGTCACACACATCTCCCTCCCTGACAGACGGGGCAGGCCTGGAGGACAGGATTTATGTCTCATTTATCCCAGTGCCCAATGGTGTGCTTGGCACATAACAGGAAAACAGTGGCCATTTTTGAACGAATGAGTGAGTGAATGAATGAATGACGGCTCTGACAGCTCCATTGTCTTTCAATTAGTAGCAGGCTTGGGAATTCCAACTTCCTCCTCAGAGGCCCCAGCAACACAAATTATTTAAAATAACAACACAGTCTTGAGTTAGAGCCAATGCCCTGGAAAACCATATTGACCTTTTAACATTTCCAATTCACCGACCTGGATAAGTTGCACAGATCATTATAAACTCGCTTATTCGATGACCGATTATTCATACTTTGGCTTCTCACTTTTCCTTATCTGGAAGCCTGTTTTAGAGTCTCATACCAATAGTTAGAATTTCCTGAGCCCTTGCTAGGTTTTACATACATCAGTGTTACCTTATTACCTCCTCAATCCTCATCAGAACGTCAATTAGAGAAATAAAGACAGTTCAAACGTACTAATAATCAATTGAACCGAACAAGTAGGAACACTTGCTAGCGTGTCTTTCAACAAGCTTAGAGGGAAAGGAGATTTCAAGCCTGGATTTTAATGAACTCTGGTCTAGATCTCAATTATCCACGTGGGCCTAGGTCTTCCACCGCCGTGGGCACGAGAGAGCTGGATGTCCCGCAGCCAGGATGTTGTGAAAGGCTCTAGGAGTATTCCTGGCTTTTGCACACAGAAAAAACAGGCAGATTGAAAAGAGAGTAGAGGTAAAAAGATGTAGGGAGGGGAGAGAGAATTCTAGAAGAAAAGGCACAGTAAATTAAGGCCATGTGGAGAAAAGGCCCAGGGGAAACAGGGAGAAAGATACAGGCAGAAATAGGTATATAGACCCTACGACCTACAAAAGTCAGACCACGGGGTCCAATTCAGTTCTTGCTGCATACAAATGGAAACTGAGAGGTTTGGAGATAGCCACACACAACACACCCCTCTGAATAGTCCCCAGTGAACAACTCCTCCATCCTTTGCTCAGCATCTTCTCTTAGAGCCTAACTGACTTACTGATCAATTGAGTGAACATCCTCCCCAACATAAGGCCGTTTTTTCCCCTACCCACTTAATAAAGAAGCCGGCTAAGGACCGATGTTAAGTGGATAGACCATAATCAACTCAGACATGCAGTGTGGGTTTCAATCCCGTTCGTGGATACGGCGGCTTGGAAAGCAATCTGGAATGACATAATGGCCCAATATTGCCTTCTCTCTGCTAAACCCAATGTGGTTTTGATAGGCTTTTAATATGGATTTCAGGTTGGAACTGCATCCCGTCTCCCTGTCGCTCTCTGCCAGAGAATGACAGCACTCGCCTTGGAGATATTTTTCCATTATAATTTTTCAATTTGTTCTGGTCTGAAAAATGTGTGTAAATGAAAGCAGAAAATTCAAACTCTGTGCCCCCTTTAAACATTTCGTTGTGGGTGTACCAGGGCTTTGCAGGTACTTCTCTGCTTCCCTTTCCTCTTCGGCAAATGACCTTATTTTCTGATCACTTCTACTGTGCCAGAAAATATTTGCTGGATTTCCAGGAACTCTTTTATTTTTCACCTCTTTTTGACCCATAATCTTTTATTTTTTTTTTTTAGCGTTTCCACCTCCCCCTATCCCATCCCAAAAACCTTCGGGAGAACTGAGATCAGCCTCAGGATTCGAGAGAGATGCCACTTTATATTCCCAAAGTTATACAGCCTCCCCCAGCCCCCAGGAAATTAAGGAACATGATAGCCGCTCAAAATTTCTTTTGCCCATCTTCTTTGGGGGTGGGGGAGACTTAAGCCAGTCACCTTGCTTTAAGTAATTATGACAACTCAGGTTTCCTGAGACACAAGGAGAAAAAACATTTACCCAGGGAACTCAGACGGATTGCTATGGATAATTTGTATACACTTAAATTAGCGGGGAATTCGTGAGCCCGTAGGCTGCACGGCGTTGGCAGTTTTACTCACTCCCACCCCTGTGTTCCTCTCGAGAGCCATTAAACCCACACGAGAGAACACCCTTACCTTCCTTGGCTTCACTTTGTCGTGGTAGTCATACTGGAAGATTCCTTTGTAGCTCAGCCCCAGCCACCACGGGATACCCTGCTTGTCCTAGGATGTCGAAAGGAGCTTGAGTAAGTACAGGGCGGGAGAAGGACACCACCAACCAAGGGGAGATTCCCAGCTCAACTGAAGACAAGGGAAATCCAATTTCCCTGGAATGGATCGAGCCCACCTGTCTACCTTCTACCTTAACAGGTGTGCCCAGTAACTAAAGATGCTCAGTTATGTGAACAGGGGAACATGGGAAGTGCCCAGGGCTGGGGACTGGGCTCTGTTCCTAACCAGGCACACAGCAGGGTCCCTTCCCCTTCATAAATAAGGAGCAAATGCCCTGTTCTTTTTTTTTTTTTTTTTTCCTTCTAAGACTTTAGGCTTTGCACGCTGGGCCCCTCACTCACCACCAAGGAAAATTTGAGAGCTGTTGCACATTCTTATAAAAGAACTGTCTGAACAGAGAAACTGTCATCGGTTGTCAGAGCTAGAGAGGCTGTGGGGACGATGGAAAGTGACTCCTCTCATTTTAAGGACAAATCACAGCAAAGAGCTGGCCCGGCTTCACTGAGGACCCTCCCCAGCAAGCCGATGGCAGTGCAGGCTGCAAGGTGTCACCCCTGAGGTCCTGCTCACCCCAGAGCACAGCTGGGTGCCAGGCTGGACGGGGTGGCAAAATCAAAGGCCAAACATTCTCAGAACGGAGTTAGAAACACCAAGTCCCTGTTGATGCCTTTAACAGAGACCTCTCGTCACCTGAGTGTGAGCTGCAATTCTACATTCAAATAGAATGATTCTGGATCGTTAACGCAAGCTGCCAAATGCCAATGTTCTACAGTGTGCGCAACCAAGCAGCCTTTCTCTACACATGTCCTACTTGCCAAGTCTGAATAACCGAATACGCCCCTATCGTGGGTGTCTCGAAAACTCAAAATTGACACAATGGTTTTGAAACATTTGTGGGATGTGAGTTACTTCAAGATGAACACAAAGATAAAAGGCAAAAGAGACACATTTTGAAAATTTTTTTTTAAAGCTTCAGGGTATACAATTTCATTAAAAAAATGTGAAAGGCAGTGCAAAATCCTTGTCTTAAACCCTGGTCCTTCTAGGAAGTACCTGTGTGCGTGCAATGGTTTCAGAGACTAGAATGAGAGGAAACCCAATGCCGCTGCAACATCA